>JAFLJL010003494.1:65740-88267 GCA_018398815.1 Conus ventricosus
CCCCCATTGCACTCTGGGGCACTACACCCTCCCCCCTTTTCCCCCTCTGTGGCACGCACCCCCCCCCTCATTCCACCTCTGTGGCACTGCACCCTGCCCCTCTTTCCCTCTGTGCACTGCACCCCTCCCCCTCATTCCCCCTTGTGGCGCTGGCAGTGACCCCGCCCCTCATTCCACCTCGGGGGGGCACTGCACCCCTGCCCCTCTTTCCCACCTCTTTTGCATGCACCCCTGCCCCTATTGCCCCCTCTGGCACTGCACCCTGCCCCTCTTTCCCACCTCTGGGGGCCTCCCACCCTCCCCCTCATTCCCCTCGTGGCATGCCCCCCTGCCCTCTTTTCCGCAAAACACTTTCAGCTAAACCATGACAAAAGAACCTTATGTTAGTTTCCCCGGAGCAAAAACACCCGTTTTTTCTGTAAATTCTTCCTTCGACTCGACTGTTATCCCCTTCTCAAAAAAGGGAAAAAAACCCTTGGTGTCTTATCGACAGCAACTTGAAAATAAGGCACGGGAACCATGTCTGTAAAAATGCTTTTGGAAATTAGACGTATGGGTGCTATCCGAATCTCCTTTCCCTAAAGAAACCCAAAAACTCTCCCCACTTCTCTGTCTTTCGCGTCGCGATTACTGTAATTTCTACCACACCCTTCCCCGATCCCTAAAAAAACTTCAGACTTAAAAACTGTGCACTAACTAACCCTCAAAGCGCCTTTCAAAGAACCCCTAACTATTAAAACCCAGATTTTCACGGGTTTTCCCGGTCAAAGCCGGGTGGATATAAAATCGCTGCCTCTTTTTCCCCAATGCGTTAAATCTGGAACCCGCCTTTTGTCTGCCCCAAACTCATCTCCCCATTAGAACCCTTCGCTCATCTTCCGACCTTTTGCTCCTGGTTCCTCCCAGACCAAATGCAAAAAAAGGGGGAACCCATTTTTTAAAAAGAAAAAAAAAAACTCATCTTTTTACCGTCTATTTCAGCGATTTTTAAAAAGTCCCCTCGGAACATGGTAAAACCTTTCAGGTTGAACAGATCTAAAATCTTTTTACCCTTTTGGGCTAGACCTTCCCCTTGCCGGGGTTTTTAACATAAGCCGGCTTTGGGTCTAAAATCAGAGTGAGGGGAAACAATGCTCAACTTTTTTCAATCTTTGTGCATTTTGGGAAATTCTAAACCACCTCTTTTCCCTAAAAGCCACATGGGGGGGAACCCAAGCAAAAAACTTTTCAAAAGAAAAACTGACAGAGCTTTGTGCAGTGGAAATGGGTGCCATACCCCCCAAAAAAAGGGTTTGGGGGGTCCCTGGTTTTCATGTGACCATGACAAAGGCTTCCATTTCAAACCGCTTTAGTTATTTTTCTACATCTTGGGGGATATGAATTCAATGTGTGTGTGTGTTTGTGTGTGTGTGTGGTGGGGGTTTGTGTGGGTGTTGTGTGGTGATGTGGAGTGAGTGAGTGGTGATGATGAGTATGTGTGGTGGAGAGTGAGGAGTGAACTGCATCATCGCGCGGTTAAAAAAAAAAGGAGGGTTTAAATAAAAAACAAGAAAAGGATACAGTTGATGGGGGTCTGGAAAACTCCAAGGACATTTTCATAGACGTTCCGTGTTCGTGACCGATCCTGGAACAAACAAACAAAGGTTTCCCCTACCGAACTGTCTCAATGGTTTTAACGATCATTTCGTGAACCCAAATGAAAAAAAAAAAGTACTTCAAAACAAAACCCCAACAGTCATTAAAGGGTACAACCAAGCACACACACATACAAATTTTTTACTATTTTAAAACACAACACATATATAATATATAATATTAATATATAATACACACACACACCAAAAACACACATATAATATAACAAACCCACACACATTCCCGCGGGACTTTCACACACAACACACACCACACACACCACACACACCACACACAACACAACACACACCCCAAAATGCAAAAGAAACCTGATAAAATATAAAAAGGGGGATTAACAAACAAAAATGATTACAATCATATTTAGTTTAAAATTTTTAAGACCCCCCCCCATCTTACATCTATTATATTATTCAAATCTATTACACTTTTTAAAAAGCTAAAAAATACATTTTTTTAAAAATAAAATTTTAAAAAAAAACTTTTTTTTTGGGGCAAGGTACGGTCCCCTCAAGCAGTCCAAAACTTCCCCCATCCTTACATATGGCTGATGGTTTTATGGTAATTACCTGCATGCAGTGAAATACTCAGTTCAATTTTAAAACCCAAAAATTCCAATGGCGTGCTATGGTTTTGCATGGAGTTACCTGCATGCAGTCGAAAATACTCAATCAAAACCCCTATACCATTTTGGGGGAAGTCTTGAACTGACGAACAACCAGGGGGCTGTTAATTTCAAAAGCTGAAGCATCACAAAACGCACACAAGACGTCACAAGCACCAAAAAAACAAACAGCCCCAGAAAGAAATGTCCCAACTGAGAGAATTTGTGTGTGTGTGTGTGTGTGTGTGTGGTGTGTGTGTGGTGTGTGTGTGTGTGTGTGTGTGTGTGTGTGCGTGTACGTTTGTGTGTGCATGCGTGTGTGTGCACATGTGTGCTTCTACTATGAGTATTTTGTTATATACGATCTTGGGAGCACAAGCTTTAAAAGTCAGGACACACACAGAAATAAAAGCTACTCACTTTGACTTCACAAGACTTCTCGTGGTTACAAAAGGGCAGTTGAAGAGTGTATCCAAGGGCTCTATGGCTTTACGTTTGGGAGGGGGCTTTCTGGCCTTCTTTTTTGCGACCCATTGCTGCAGCTGTGGCACACCTGCAACAAGGTTCAGGAAAACTCATTTCTAAATCTGCATTCCCAATGGTGCAATCAACATGATGAAAATCTAAACATCACATGATGACCATCAGCCGAGCAAAGTGGTTAGCATCGTGGACTCCTGACTAGGAGGTTGTGGGTTCAATTCCCATCAAGCCACGCGGGATTTTTCTTTTCCCACCACCCCTTCCCCGAGTGGCGTTTGTTTGGGTTTTCCTGGGAAGACTGGACCCACAGTCCATGATTTATTTGGGGCTCATTTGGGAAAGATCCCTTAGCCTCATTTACTAGGGGCCCCTTTGGGGAAAGACGGGCCACCACCAGTCGGTTTATAGGGCTCATTGGGAAGACTGGACATGCGTCCTTGAGTTTTACGGCTCATTTGGGAAGACTGGACCATACAGTCCATGGGTTTTACTACGGCTCACTTGGGGGGGACTGGACCATACAGCAGTCGAGTTTACTACGGGCCACGGGGAAATGGACCTCAGTCCGTCGAGTTACTACGGGCTCACTTGGAAGACTGGACCTACAGTCCGTCGAGTTTGTAGGGGTCATTTGGAAGACTGGACCACACAGTCCGTTGATTTTGCTACAGGCTCACTTGGGAAGAGGACCAACGTCCAGTCAAGTTTACTGGGGGAATTGGGAAGACTGGCCCATACAGTCCGTGGTTTGCTACGGGCTCATTTGGGAAACGGCCCCTACAGCGTCGAGTTTATGGGGCTCACTTGGGAAGACTGGCCATCAGCAGTCGAGTTTACTACGGGCTCACTTGGGAAGACTGGACCACACAGTCCAGTCGATTTTACTAGGGGCTCACTTGGGAAGACTGGCCCTCAGCCCATGGGTTTTGCTAGGGCTCACTTGGGAAGAGACCACACAGTCCAGCGATTTTGCACAGGCTACTGGGAGACGGGCCACACATTCCAGTCGAGTTTGCTACAGGCTCACTTGGGAAGCGGGCCCACAGTCCAGTCGGTTGCAGGGGCTCACTTGGAAGACGGCCCATACTCCACGAGTTTGCTAGGGGCCATTGGGAAGACGGGCCCAAACAGCCCAGTGGTTTGCACGGGCTCACTTGGGAAAGACGACCACACAGCCAGCGATTTACTACGGGTCACTGGGAAGGGGCCCACACGCCCAGTCGAGTTTACTACGGCTATTTGGGGAAGACGGGACCACACAGCCCGTTGATTTTGTACAGGCTCATTTGGGGAAACTGGACCATACAGCCATCAATTTGAGGGCTAAACGGGGAAGAGGACCACACAGTCCATTTGAGTTACTAAGGCTCATTTGGGAAGACGGGACCACAAGCCCATCGACTTTACTAGGGGGCAACTTGGAAGACTGACCACAAAACCAGCGATTTTTAAACGGGCAAATGGGAAAACTGGACCACACACCAGTCAGTTTACTCGGGCTCACGGGGAGAGGGACCACACAGTCCAGTGGGTTTTTACAGGGACTTGGGGAAGACGGCCCCATTGTCATGTGACGTAGCCTCACACAAGGCATGTGCCTCCATCAATGTGTTAGTGTTAAATCTTTTCCCGTCCCAAAATTTAAAAGGAAGAATATTCATGGGTTTTGACTGTTTGGGGCGTCCCAAAAAAAATTGTGAGTATAAACCATCAAAAAACGAATGGGGGTCTTTGGGGGTAAAAGGGGACCAGAGGGGGAGATTTTAACAAGGGGCTGGTAAGGAAAGGTGCTGGTCATGTGTTTTAAACAGAGTATGCACTCATGGAAAAGGGGGGGAAAGATTCTTTTTTTACCCCAGCAGAGGGCCCTGGAGATCGAACCTGTCGGGGCGGGGGTCCTCGTGTGACCATTTCCCAGGTGACGGATATTGGGGAAAAAGCTAAGGGGGAAAACTTAAAAAAGAAAAAAGAATTATATTTTGAATTGGGAAAAGAGGTTTTTACACGAACCTTTTTCTGTTTCACCTTCCCCTTTACCTTCCCCCTTCACCCTTCATTTTCACCCCGGGGGTGGTTGAAGGGGCCAGGTGTGGGGAACCCCCGGGTAGTTCACCCCCAGCCATACCAATCCAGGGAGAGGAGTTGAAGTCGCATTTCGAAAGGGAACAAAAGTGGGGAAAAAGGAAAATCAAAACCGTTTTCCCAGGAGGGGAGTTTCGAGGGGGCAGTAATTTTCAGGAGGAGGACAGGGAAATTGAAAAGCGGGGAAGCTTTTTACTTGAGGCGGGCGGTCCTCAGTGATTCGGGAGTTATGTATTCTCTGGTCCGAATTTTTTGGGATAAGGGAAAATGTAAAGGCCCTAGCTTTTAGAACGGAACTAATTTTTTTATTCTCTGTAAAGAAGATACAATGTGAGACATTTTTCTCTCAGTGTAAAGAGAATACAAGGTGAAGACTATTTTTCTTCATTTTAAAGGAGAAACATGTGTGAAGATTGTTTTGTCCTGGGTGTGAGGAGAGATACTTGGTGGGGTTTTATTTGTTTCAGTGCGGGAGGATACAGGTGTAAACTGTTTAAAGTTGTTTTTGTGTTTAAAAAAAGTGTTTTCCTAAAGGAGAGGGGGGAAGAAAAAACTTTTTTTGTGTCCCCTTTTGGGTTTTTTGGAAAGTTTGCGTTGCGATGGAGTAAATGCTGCATGAAACGGGTATGCAAGAGTGACGTGGGGGACAGGGGTGCCCCCGACTCCGTTTCACCGGGTAGCTGCCGTTTGTTTCCCCGGAAAAAAAAAAAAAAAAAAAAAAAATTTTTCTTTTTGTCCCCTTGGGTTTAAAAAAAAAAAAATTTATATTTGTCCCCAAAAGGGTTGAGGGAAAAAAAAAGGAAAAAGGGTTTCTTTTGAAACCTCGGAAATTTTTTTTTGTCCCCAAAGGGTTTGGGGAAAAAGGAAAAAAAAAAAAAGAAGAAATTTTAAATTATTTATTGTGTATAATATTTGCATTTTTTGTTTTTTTTTTTTCTATTTCAATGTGAGGGGGTTGACATTTCTTTGGTTGCTCTACTCCGTTAAGGTTTTTTTTTTTTTGGTAGGATTTCTTTTTGCCCCTTCCCCACCTCGGACCGTAGCCTAAAACCTTCCCTTTCTCAAAAATGGCAGAAAGGGGGCAGGGCGTTGAGGAATCGCTGCCCTTTCCCCCTAGGGGATGAATTTTTGTCCCCCTTTCCCCAGGATGATCCCCCCCCTTTTCCCGGGTTGCAGGGGGGACATGGCGTTGGGGAGTAAATAGTCTTTCCCTTCGTTAAATACTTTTTCTTTCTTTTTCCATTGTTTCAGTTTGTTTTTCCCCTTGCCCCAGGTGGGGGATAAAATTTCCTCCGTCCCCTATAGGTAGGGGGTGGAGTTGATTCCCGCTTGCCAAAAAACCTTATTTTTTGATCTTTTTTTTTGGGGTGTGGTGCAAATTTTCTTTGAGTTTCGTGAATGTGCATTTTTTGATTGATTGTTGTATTTTGTATTTTACGTATTGGGGTGTAATGTGCAGTGATTTTTTTTTTCCGCTCCTTTCACGGGGACAGTGACCACTAGGGTGCTGTCTGTGGGCTTCTTTTGCTTTTCTTGATTTCCTTTTTTTTCCGGTCCTGGTACCTTTCTTTCCTTTTAAACCCCCCTTTTTCAAAATCTCTTAAACCTTCTCCTAAAATAGGCCCCTATCTAGTTTTCTTTTCAATTTTTTCATTTTTTGGGTGGATTTCCCCTATTTTGTGTCTTTCCCCCCTTTTTTTAATTTTTTGTGACCCATTTGTTTGTAAATTTATATTCATTTTTTTTAAAGGGCTAATTTGTTTTGTAATTCGTTAAAATTAAGGAAAAAAGAATTGCAAAAAGAACATTGAGAACTAAACTTTAAAAAGAATTTATTTTCAGAAACTTTTTTGGGTTTTTATTTTTTTTTTCCTTGGGGGGAAAACGTTTTGATTAAACTTCTTTTTGTTTGTAAATTCCAAATTGAAACAGTTGCAAATTTTTTTGGGGAAAAAATCATCCTTGGATTTCATTTCCCCTGTTTAAGTAAGTTTTTTTTTGTTTACACCGGAAATTGAATTCGTATTTTTATATACTATAATTAGGGTTTTTGTGAAAATAATTAAATTCGCCTTATTTTTTTTCTTCTTAGATTGTTGGGTTTTTAAAATTTCTGCGATTCATTAGGAGATTTGAAAAAAATTTTTAAACAAGCGGAACCTTGGTTTTTGAGGGAGAAAAACTTACAACTATGTGCAAAATGCACGATAGGCAGAAGGCAAGAGAGAAAAGAAAAAATAAGAGGGAAGTGAAGAGAAAAACTAAAAGGGAAGCTGAAAAAAATAAACTAAAAGGGGGAAGCGAAAATTGAAAAAAAAAGATTACAGGGGAAGCTAAAGGAAAGACGTCAATTTAAGTTAGGCAGTTTAGAATTAGAGAGGCAAAATTAGAAGAATACAGGCATGAGAAAACCTCCACCGTCGGTTCCGCAGCCACCCTCAACCAAAAGGGGCATATATTCCAAATTTGCCCCCTTTTTTGAGGAAAAAACGGAGCATTGATAGTTTTTTTTTCCCCGATTTAAAAGTCACGAAACGTTTGTGGGGGGCCAAAAGGGAAAAGGGGACTTTTTGTATTTGCGTCGTTTTTTAAGGTAGCGCTTTGACAGACCCCTCACTTGCAGCGAAACAAAATTTAACTTGGGATCATTGAAAGAAGAACCCCAAAAATTTCAATGTTCGGTGAGTTTTCAAATGTTTCCGTTCTGTGCGCCCTAAAAAAGGAGAATCGTTTCCATCTTTTCGATCCGTATGAGTCATTGTTTGGATCGATGGTCATTTGTCTAAACGAACAAAACTTTTCAATATGCAGTCTCCTTTTAGAGAAAAATTTTCAGACGTGAAAAAGTTTGGGCCCCTTCCTTAAAGAAAGGCAATTTGAAAACGTGGGGGGAAATTGCAAGGGCTGATCGTTTTGTATGCTCCCCCAGATAAGGGCGTGGTAGGAAAGGAGAATTTCCGTCTTTGAGTCCAGGGTCTGTACACCCCATGGGCAGGAAGTTACGGGAAAAGGAAATGGGGGGGCTTTTTGGTCCTCAAGGATAACCTTTGGAACGGACAGGGATCTTCCGCGGTTCGGTGACTTTCGTCAATCCAGTACTCACCCCCGGGAAAGACCCTTTTACTCCTCGCAAACTTTCCCGGGTCGTGGTCGGGGGAAAAACGACCCCCACGTAGCCCCTTTTGGGGCCATTTCGGGACAGAACAAAATTTACAAAATCATGGGGCCCCGTCAGACAATGCATGTTTCTTTTGGATGGAATTTTTCCTTTTGAAAAAAAATTCCCCCTTTTCAAACCAAAGATTCAAAACCCCGCATTTCTCCCTTTTTTGTAAAAGGCCTTTTTTTTGGCCCCAATCAATCGTTGAGGATGGTGTTAGAAAGGAGCCATCAAGGGTTGAGGCTTGGGTTTTTGGGGACCTGGGGACTACTGCGGGTTAGGGAAAAATCTTTTCGCCCTTCAAGACCAGATTCAACACTGCCCAAAAGTGTAGGTGTTTGGGGCAAGATTGAAAGTTTCCGCTGGCGAAAATTTCAGTCGTACACCGTATACCCCGGTTTTCTTACCCCTGGGTTATTTATAACCCTCTGCACTTGATCTTGGGGCCCAAATTTCCCAGGTGTCGCACGTACATGGTGGTGCGGGAGGTCGTTTGTTCCTTGTTTTGTGAGTATAGATAAAAAGCATAGAGGGGGAAAGGCTACAACCCGCTAAAATTAAAAATGGATGAATCCAATTACCCCAGATGATTAAAAAAAATGCGGGGAAAAAAGGAGACGTGACGAAAATACTTTCGCTGCTAAAAGACTGTCACTGAGTCAAAGGACAAAACAACGACATACTGGACCGCATTTTTAAGGTGGTACCGGACGGAATACCTGACAGAAAAAACTGTTTAAAAATTTTTATAAACTATAATCTTTTAAAAGATGCATGTGAGCTTGCTCAACGTCAGCTGATAAAAAAACAGATGTGTACAAGGTCTTTGCAGACAAAAAAAAGAAAAGGCAGTTCCTTCAGTGTTGGGGAAAAAGCCTTGTATTACTCTGATGAAAAAACAAGTTGTGTTATGGGGAAGGGTCCTTTTCAGGTGGTCGAAAAATTTAAAGAAAATTAAAAGATCAAAATGGCAAACACTGAAAAGGTATTTCGGAAAATTTGAAGAAGTAGGTTGAAGAAAATGTTCCATCAATCAGTGGGTTGAGTGGATATTCCTGTGTCGAAACTGATGTCAACATGACAACATTACAGTGTGAATTTGTACCCAATGTAACTAAGGGACGATAAAAGGTTTAGAAAACGAAAGTAGGATGTTAAATCTACCAGTGCAGAGATTTTTTCCCCTTCCTATTCTGTTATAAAAGGTGAAACCTATGAGGATGGGGTTTCTGTCGAATGTTTGTCTAAAGGGAAAAGACAGTCAAAGAATTTTGAAAGATTTTCAGGATGTGTTGCGGATACCCCAGGTACATTTAACGGGTTTTGAACCCATAGTATTCAGAAAACTTCTGAAATCCCCAGTGCGAACCAGACCTCCCCCTTCCCATTTCAAAAAAGGGTGTTGAGAGAGAAATCAATTAATCTGTAAAAAAAGGCTTGGAGTTTCAAACCCCTCAACTTTTTCCCTGTTCTATTGTTACCCCCCCCTCAGAAATTTATTTTAAAACTGATGAGTTCAAAGGGGATGGGAGGGGTACTGTTGCAGGAAAAAATGCTTGTTAATCCAGGCAATACGCCGTAAGAAGTTCTCAAAGAACAGGGAAAACTCCACTATTGGGAAGAGAGTGTTGCTATTTTTGGGGCAGGGGAAAAGTTCGCCGGGGCTTGACGGAAGAAAGTTTCATTACGACGCCCTGGCCACTGACTTTTTAAAAATCGTCAAAGTAAGAACAGCAGGTTTTTAAAGATGGTTTTTGGCTTTGCGGGAAAATTCCAGTTTATTTTTAAACCCCGTGCTGGAACACAAAATGTTGGCGATTTTTGACGTCGTAAATTTTTCAGGGACAAATGTAACGTTTAAAAGGGAAAGACTTTTCCCTGTTTTTTTTTTTTAAGGGTTAGGTGGACATTTTGCGGTGCATTGTATGCATTGGGTTTAAATCAAGTGGTATTTTGATAATTTGCTTGTTAAAGTATTATTTTTGCAACAAACAATATTGATGTTGATGAAATCTTATTTATTTTTTGGTAAAAATGGAAAAAATCAAATATTTAGTTAATTTGCTGTAAAGATGAATTAAATTGATGTGTGATGAGCAAAAAATTTTTGAAATTATATATACATGTTTTGATTTGTGCATGAGAAAAATTGTTTTCATTTTTCATTTTTCAACAATGGAAAGCATGTGTTTCAATGGCTAAAAACATTAATGTGGGGAAAAGAAATTTGTTAAAAAATGTTTATTTTGTTTACATGTCATTTAAAACGTTTACACTTGGGAAAAATTTCTTTTCATGGGGTTTTGAAAAACAGGATGTGAGACAAAGACAAGGGAAAATATTGCTTCACTCTTAATGTATAAACACAATTTGTATTTTAAAAAGTTAATATCCCAGTTGTTTTTTCCCTGTAATTTGTGAAAAGTATTTTGTGAATGTGGTAATCAAAATGAACTTTTTTTCTTTTAAAAAGACTGAAGTTTGAAATATCCTATTTAGGTGATCATGTGATTGATTTATAGTTTATTATTAATTTTGGGGAATATGTGTGATGGTTAAATTTTTGGGTTCATGGTGAAATGTGTTTAAGTAAAATTGTTTCCTTTAAAAAATTTTCGGAGAAAATTTTTTCCCGGATGGGGGTGTCATGTGACTAGCCTACATCAAAGGGATGTACGCTCAAATGTAGTTTGTGTATGATCTTTCCCCCGGCCCCAATTAAAAGGAAAAATATTCCTGTGGCTTGACAGTGAAAGGGGGGCCCCAAAATAAATTTTGGTATGATCATTCAAAAAACGAATTGGGCATTGGGTGAAAATACCACTGGGAGATTTTACAGGGTGGTAAAGGGAAGGTCTGGTCTGTGTTTGAACATGAGTATGCACCATAGGAGAAGGGGGGAAAGAGTCAGTTTTAACCCCGCAGATGGGCCCAGAGACTCAACCTGTCAGGCGGTGGTCCGTTTCTGCCCGTATTCAGGTGACGATGATAGTTGGGAAAGCTACAGGGGGGGAAACTTAAAAAAAGAGAGAAAGAATTCATTTGTTGTTTAGAAAAAGGTTTTCTTACCAACCTTATTTGTGTTTCAGCCCTTCACCCCTTTTCCCTTTGCCCTTCACCCTTCATCTTTCACCCCGGGGGTGGTTTTTAAGATGGCCCGGTGGGGGGAACACACCGGTAGTTTTGCCCCAGCCAGACCAATCAGGGAGAGGAGTTGACTCGTCATTTCGCAAAAGGGCAGAAGAATCCGGAAAAGGAAGTGAGCTGTACCCAGGGGGGAGGGGGTTCGAGGGGGCATAATTGTTCAGAGGGGGAAGGGGGAAATTTAGAAAGAGGGGGAAACTTTTCTTAGGCAGGAGGGGCCTCATGTTACGGGAGTTTTGTATTCTCCCGGGCCGGAATTTTGGGTAACGGAATGTGAAAGGCCATCTTTATAAAGCGGAACTAGATTATTTTATCCTTTATGTAAAGAGAGATACAAGGTGAAGATTTTTACTCTCAGTGTAAAGAGAGATACAATTTTGAAGATATTTTTTTTTTCAGTGTAAAGAGAGATACATGTGTGAAGATTTATTTTTCTCTCGGTGTGAGGAGAATAATGTGTCGGGTTTATTTGTCTCTCGTGCGGGGAGAGTACAGGTGTAACAACGTTTACAAGTTGGTTTTGATTTGAAAGTGTTTTCCCCAAGGAGAGGGGGAAAAAAACATTCGGAGTGTCCTTTTGGTGATTGGAAAAATTGCGTGTGGTATGGGTAAATGCGTTAAGCGGGGATGCAAGAGTGACCGGTGACAACCAACAGTCGTTGGTTTTCTAGGGGGCCCCTTGGGAAAAATGGCCCTACTCCTCGATTTGTACGGGTCACTTGGGAAGATGGACCATAATCCAGTCGGTTTACTACGGGCCATTGGGGGAAGACTGGACCAACCCCGTCCCGTGCTTTACAGGGGGTCATTGGGAAAATGGACCACACAGCCAGCTGGTTTCTAGGGCTCATTGGGGGATGGGGCCACACGTCCCTCGAGTTTATAGGGCCCGGGAAGACTGGACCACCAGTCATCGGTTTTCTGGGGCTCACTGGGAAGAGGACCTACATCCCGTCGAGTTTACTACGGGGTCAACTGGGAAAATGGACCACACAGTCCAGTCGAGTTTTTTACGGGGGCCCTTGGAAGACTGGACCACACGTCCGTCGAGTTTATACGGGCTCATTGGGGAAGGGTGGACACACAGCCCGTAGTTTACTACGGGCTCACTTGGGAAAACTGGGCCCCCCACCGTCGAGTTACACGGGGTCACTTGGGAAAACTGGACCCCACAGCCGCTTTACTACAGGTCACTGGGAAGATGGCCAGTCCCGTTTTAGTTTGTACAGGCCCTTGGGGGATGGACCAACAGTCCCGTCGAGTTTCTAGGGCTCAACTGGGAAGACTGGACCGCACTTCCCCGTGAGTTTGCTAGGGCCAACTGGGGGAAAACGGACCAACAGTCCCGTCGAGTTTTTCGGGGTCACTTGGGAGATGGGACCTACAGTCCATTGAGTTTGCTAAGGTCACTTTGGAAAAAACTGGACCACACGTCCCGTTTGAGTTTTCTACGGTCACTTGGGAAGACTGGGCCACAAAAGTCCCTCGAAATTTTTAGGGCTCACTTGGGAAGTTGACCCCCACGTCCGCAGGGTTTCTACGGGCTCACTTGGGAAGACTGGACCCCCACATCCGTCGAGTTTTCACGGGGTTGGGGAAGACGACCACACAGTCCAGTCGAGTTTTATGGGTTTGGGAAGACTGGACCCCACAGTCCGTCGAGTTTTTTTTACGGGCTCATTGGGAAAACGGACCATAAATCCCGTTTGGGTTTTCACGGGTCATTTGGGAAGACTGGACCCCAAAAGTCCAGTTGAGTTTGTACGGCTCATTGGGAAGACGGACCCAAAAAAGTCCCGTCGAGTTTACTACGGGTCCTTGGGGAAAAGGCCACACGTCCGTCGGTTTGCTACGGGCTCACTTTGGGGAAAATGGGCCCAAAAGTCCCCCCGGGGTTTTTACGGGCTAATGGGGGATGGACCCCCCAACAGCCCCGTCGAGTTTACTGGGTACTTGGGAAAACTGGCCCACAGTCCACGAGTTTGTACGGGGTCATTTTGGAAAATGGGCCCCACAGTCCCGTCGAGTTTGCTACGGCTCAAAATGGGAAGAGGGAAACAGTCCCGTTGAGTTTGTACAGGCTCATTGGGAAAAGGGGGACCCCCAGTCCCGTTTCACCCCCTAAGGAGTTTCTCTGAGATAAGAGTGTTTCTTTAAAATTTTCCCGACACCTGAGGTTTCTGATCTCTCAGGCCTCGATGATGCCAGGAGTTTATGAAGAAGGTGAAGTACAGCCCCGTCTTAGTCCCCGACTGGAAAGGGGAAAACCAAGCACATCTTTAAAATTCACATTATTTTTTAAAGATCTGTAGAAAAAAAAAAAATTTTTTTTAAAGTGTCAATTGTGGCCTTTTATGCCCTGCTTCTGTTGACCTCGTGTTAAGTCATTCCCTCTTATGGCTTTGGTTTGATTCCCCGGGTCCCCATTGGGGGACCCATATCGGGGAAGCCAAGGGGTGTTGCTAGATGAACCTTGTGGTCCCCCTGGGGGGAGGCCACTACCCAGTCCCCCCTAGCAATTATTGTCGTCGTGGGGGGGTTCGTAGGTGGTGTCCCGCATTGATCAGAACAGGTGCCAGAACACAAGGGAAATGACTCGGCACATGCAGTGTCCCCTTGGGGGTTGCCTCTTGACTTGATGCTCCTTGGATTTTGGGCTGGGCTGTAGAGGTGGGGGGGTTGGGTGTGGAAAGGGTTTGAAAAGACAGTGTGGGGGGCAAGCCACAAGGTGGCACGAAAAGGGACAGCAAAACAAACAAAGTAAGAAAAAATAAAAACAAAAAAAAATCACATGATGTCTTTTCCACCTTGGTCCCCCACCACTAAAACCATTTGTTTAGTTTGTCCCTGTTGTTTATTTCATAAGGTCTTGCAATGCTTTTTTCCCTGTTTTTCAGCTTTATAACGTCTTACCAATGATGAACAAAGCAAAGGAAGTGCACCTGTCTGGGAAAGATGTTTACCAAGGGTTGTATCATTGATGAAGACGTCTGCGTGTCAGAGACAAAAAATGCATTTTTTGGATTCATCGATTCCTCCCCCCCGCCCCCCCCCCCCTAATTTCTTTTTCAAGTTTTTTCTTTTCCAAATGGTATTTCTACACAGAGTGGTTTTTCCTTGCCGCCCTTTACACCTGAGGTTGCATGCACAAATTCCTTTTTAGGCAAGGTAAGGTAAAAAGTTTTTAAATAGCCCCCAACCCAAAGCAAAGGCCCAAAAGGGCTGCCCCATTCAAGTCAATCACAAGTCAAGCAAGCCCAGCGGCGCAAAGGGCCATATCAGGGCTTTACCGCATTCAAACAAAACCCCAAAATCAAGCAAGCCTAGTCGGGGTGAAGGGCCCTTTTAGGGTGTCCCGCATTCAAGTCAATCACAAACATGCAAGCCTGTCGGGTGCAAAGGGCCAATCGGGCTGTCACCGATTAAGTCAAACTCAAAGTCATAGCAAAACCTTGTCAGTGAAAGGGGATATAGGGTGTCACCGCTTTTAAATCAACTACAAGTTATTCAAGCCTGTCGGCTGAAAAGGGGCCCAAAAGGGGCGCCCCCCATTCAATTTCAAGTCAAACCCCAAGTATATAATGATATATAAGAAGCCAAGCGACTGCAAAAGTCATATTGCATGGGTTAAACTGGAAAAAAATGAAAAAAAGAAAGGGCGGGTCCCGGGGCTGCCTAGGCCTTGGTGGGGTCGGGGGGACGCCCCGGTGGGGGGGCCCGGGGGGCAAAACACCCCGACCAAAAATGATTTTTGAAAAATTTAGATTTTGTGGGCCCTTGGTGAAAGGAAAAATTTGGAACGAGGCCTTTGTTTTAAAAAAACCTATTTATTGCTTAAGCATTTCCCCTCAAGAAGTGGTGGGGTTTTTTCCCCTTGGGTGTGTGTGAAATACGTGCAGTGAACCTCTCTACCTGATTATATTTAAAGATTTTTATATACCAGCCTAAAGGGGGAGATGTCCCATAGATTTTTTAAACGATGGAAGTGACCCTTTAGATAAGTGAGAAGAAAACTGGGATTGGGAAAATTGGGGTGCGACCCCCTTGTTTCCAAATTTCTCCGGGGCCCCAAAAGACTGATCGCAAATTTTATGTTTTTTTTTTTAATTTTTTGATATGGGTGTGGTGACCCACTCGTTTTTGAGTGAAACCCGTATTTTAGGGAAGAAGAAGAAAAAAAAAAAGAAAAAGAAGAAGAAGATTGGCGCTCGAGCACACTTTCATCACTTTCCCCTTTTTTCCCAGGACAATACTTTATGGGATTGTTTCCTTTAAAAATTTGAGACTAAACTAAGTCTTGTAGTCAACAAAATATTCACAATACATACAATTTTTTTTTTTGCGTGAAAAAATTTCGTTTTTAGTCTTACCTCAAATTTTTCGTAACAGCAAGAAACCAAATGTCCACGCTTGGGTTTTTTTTTCCCAAAGGGAAAAAGGGAAAAGCACGCAAAACTTCAAAAGTAAGATTATAGGGAAAAACAAATTCAAAATAAGAAATCGAATGACTGACTGCCGGCAAAATTGAAAAAAAACTTAAAAAAAAAAAAAAGAAAAAAAAAAAGTACTATGAACCCAAAAGAAAGAAATTTTTTGTATTTGTTTTTTTCTTTCTTCGGCGGATGTTACTTTTATTTTAAGTTTTTTTTTAATGTAAAGTCAAATGATATTTTTGGGTGTAGGGGGGAAGGACTTGACATTTGAATTTATTTCCCAAAAAGGTTTTTTAGACAGGGGGGGGGGGGGGGGGGGGGTTAACGAACAAAATTTCCCTCTTCCTTTCCTGCAAAAAAATGTAAATTCATTCCCAGGGGTGCCCAAATAAATGTTAAAAAAAAAAAAAATTATAAAATTTCCCTTTTGTCCCACGCAAGATAAAGCAATTAGAAAGAAAAAGGGGAAAAAAAAACCAGACTGACCACCCCCCTAGTTTAAAAGATGCAATGTTCTTAGTCTTTCCACTCGAGAAAGATAATATTATTAGATATCCTTAAAAGTTTTCTTAATTTTCATTTCCCATCTCTCTAATTTTCATGCTTTGCAGAATTTCGAATATTTATTTTCAAGTTCATATCTGAAGTAACACGACAGAAATTTTGTCTTTCGTATATCTAATGGAAAAAGTGAACAATTTTTTCCGCCCTTTATTATAGCGTAAGTGGAAAGAAAGGTTCTTCGTCACAAAATGGGTTAATGCAGGACAAGAAGATTTTGTTGATGTTTACATTCAAACCTCTTTTTTTTCGCATTAAAACCCAAAATTTCAACCTAAATCTTAAGTAATTATTTTGTGCCCTTATCTGTTATGACATTCAGAAACTTTTCAGAAAGAAACACATTCTTTAATGAGAAAAAAAAAACAGCGATATTTTTCTTTACTTTCCATCCCATTGTAAACCAGTCTTGTCAGGTGTACCACAGGGAACTGTTCTGGGACCCTTGTTTTTCTTAATTTATATAAATGACATAAGTAGAAATCTCTCTCCTGGAACTACTATAAGGCTTTTTGCAGATGACAGCTTAGTATATAGAACAATCAGAGCAAGAATGATACACGCATCCTGCAAGAAGATCTAAACGTTTTACAAGAGTGGGAAAGTACTTGGAAAATGGAATTTCATCCCAAAAGTGCCAAGTGTTGCGTATATGTAACAAACGCTCACCAATTAGATCAGATTATTCTATCCATAATACTTTTCTTAAAGAAACTAATGCTGCAAAATATTTAGGCGTGATTATTGATAGTCGTCTCAAATGGAAAGAACATTACAATTTAGTATGTAAGTCGAGTTTGCTACGGGCTCACTTGGGAAGACTGGACCACACAGTCCAGTTGAGTTTGCTACAGGCTCACTTGGGAAGACTGGACCATACAGTCCAGTCAAGTTTACTACGGGCTCACTTGGGAAGACTGGACCATACAGTCCAGTCGAGTTTGCTACGGGCTCACTTGGGAAGACTGGACCATACAGTCCAGTCGAGTTTACTACGGGCTCACTTGGGAAGACTGGACCATACAGTCCAGTCGAGTTTACTACGGCTCACTTGGGAAGACTGGACCACACAGTCCAGTCGAGTTTACTACGGGCTTACTTGGGAAGACTGGACCATACAGTCCAGTCGAGTTTGCTACGGGCTCACTTGGGAAGACGGGACCACACAGTCCAGTCGAGTTTGCTACAGGCTCACTTGGGAAGACTGGACCACACAGTCCAGTCGAGTTTGCTACAGGCTCACTTGGGAAGACTCGACCACACAGTCCAGTCGAGTTTGCTACGGGCTCACTTGGGAAGACTGGACCATACAGTCCAGTCGAGTTTGCTACGGGCTCACTTGGGAAGACTGGACCATACAGTCCAGTCGAGTTTGCTACGGGCTCACTTGGGAAGACTGGACCACACAGTCCAGTCGAGTTTTACTACGGGCTCACTTGGGAAGACTGGACCACACAGTCCAGTCGAGTTTACTACGGCTCACTTGGGAAGACTGGACCACACAGTCCAGTTGAGTTTGCTACAGGCTCACTTGGGAAGACTGGACCATACAGTCCAGTCGAATTTGCTACGGGCTCAACTGGGAAGACTGGACCACACAGTCCAGTCGAGTTTACTACAGGCTCACTTGGGAAGACTGGACCACACAGTCCAGTCGAGTTTACTACGGGCTCACTTGGGAAGACTGGACCACACAGTCCAGTCGAGTTTACTACGGGCTCAACGGGGAAGACTGGACCACACGTCCAGTCGAGTTACTACGGGCTCACTTGGGAAGACTGGACCAAAACAGTCCAGTCGAGTTTACTACGGGCTCACTTGGGAAGACTGGACCACACAGTCCAGTCGAGTTTACTACGGGCTCACTTGGGAAGACTGGACCACACAGTCCAGTCGAGTTTACTACAGGCTCACTTGGGAAGACTGGACCACACAGTCCAGTTGAGTTTGCTACGGGCTCACTTGGAAGACTGGACCACACAGTCCAGTCGAGTTTGCTACGGGCTCAACTGGGAAGACTGGACCGCACAGTCCAGTCGAGTTTGCTACGGGCTCAACTGGGAAGACTGGACCACACAGTCCAGTCGAGTTTGCTACGGGCTCACTTGGGAAGACTGGACCATACAGTCCAGTTGAGTTTGCTACAGGCTCACTTGGGAAGACTGGACCACACAGTCCAGTTGAGTTTGCTACAGGCTCACTTGGGAAGACTGGACCACACAGTCCAGTCGACTTTACTACGGGCTCACTTGGGAAGACTGGACCACACAGTCCAGTCGAGTTTACTACGGGCTCACTTGGGAAGACTGGACCACACAGTCCAGTCGAGTTTACTGCGGGCTCACTTGGGAAGACTAGACCACACAGTCCAGTCGAGTTTACTACGGCTCACTTGGGAAGACTGGACCACACAGTCCAGTCGAGTTTACTACGGGCTCACTTGGAAGACTGGACCATACAGTCCAGTTGAGTTTGCTACGGGCTCACTTGGGAAGACTGGACCACACAGCCCCAGTTGAGTTTGCTACGGCTCACTTGGGAAGACTGGACCATACAGTCCAGTCGAGTTTACTACGGGCTCACTTGGGAAGACTGGACCACACAGTCCAGTCGAGTTGCTACGGGCTCACTTGGGAAGACTGGACCACACAGTCCAGTCGAGTTTGCTACGGGCTCACTGGGAAGACTGGACCACACAGCCCAGTCGAGTTTACTACGGGCTCACTTGGGAAGACTGGACCACACAGTCCAGTCGAGTTTGCTACGGGCTCACTTGGGAAGACTGGACCACACAGTCCAGTCGAGTTTGCTACGGGCTCAACTGGGAAGACTGGACCACACAGTCCAGTTGAGTTTGCTACAGGCTCACTTGGGAAGACTGGGACCACACAGTCCAGTTTCCCACCCGCTACATGGATGTGTCTCTGAGATCAAGAGTGTTGCTTAAATTTCCTGACCAACTCTGCAGGTGTCTGTATCTCTCAGGCCTCGATGATGCCAGGAGATATTATGAAAGTAAGCGTGAAGTACAGCCCTGTCATGTAGTCCCGACTGGAATGGAAATCCATAGCATCATCTTGACTTCATCATCCTCATTTTCAAGATCTGTAGTAAAAAAAAAAAATTTTTTTTTTAAAGTGTCAAATTCCGTGGCCTTTCATGCCCTGCTCTCATGTTGACCTCAGTGTTGATGTTCATCTCCATCTCTATGGCTTTGGTTTGATTCCATTGGATCACCATTGGGGTCACCCATATCGGCAAGCTCATAGGGCTGTTGCTAGATGAACATTGTGGTGCCCTCTGGAGGGGGAGCTCACTCACGCCAGCTCCACAACTGAGCAATTATGTCGTCAGTAGGGGGCTTCGTAGGTGGTGTCCTGCATGTTAGATCAGAACAGGTGCCACTGAACACCAAGGAAGTGACTCGGCAGCAGTGCAGTGTCTCCTCTGGCGGGTTGCCTCTTGACATTGACAGCTCCCTGTGGATTGCTGGTGCTGGGGCTGTAGCAGGTGGGGCTGGGCTGTGGCTGTGGAAGGCGTTTGAAATGAGCATGTGGGTGCAATGCCACTAAGGTGGCACAGAAGTGGGACAGCAAAACAAAACAAAGTAAGAATAAATAAAAACAAAAAACTCACATGATGTCTTGTCCACCTTTGGATCCCACCACCACTAAAACCATTTGTTCAGCTTCTGTCCATGTCTGTTCAGCTTTCATAAGGTCTTAGCAATGCTTCTGTCCATGTCTTTTCAGCTTCATAATGTCTTACCAATGATGAAAAAAAGCAAATGGAAGTGCTGACCTGTCTGGCAAAGATGTTACACAAGGCCTTTCCCTGCATTGATGCAAGTACGTCTAGCAGTGTACAGAGACACAACATGCATTTTTTGGATTCATCGTTTCCCCTCCCACCCACTGCCCCCACCCCCTCAAACTTTCTTTTTCCCACAGTTTATCTTTCCAAGTGGTATTTCTACACAGAGTGTGTTTCCCTGTGCAGCCTTGACACCTGAGGTTCCCATGCACATAACTTCCTTTTTTAGGCAAGGTAAGGTAATTTTTGCTTAAAAAATACCCAACCAACTGCAAAGGCCATATCATGGCTGTCACCCGCATTCAAGTCAACCACAAGTCATAGCAAGCCTAGTCGCTGCAAAGGGCCAATCGGGCGGGCTGTCACCGCATTCAAGTCAACTCACAAGTCATAGCAGCCTAGTCGGCCTGCAAAGGGCCATATCAGGGCTGTCACCGCATTCAAGTCAACTCACAAGTCTAGCAAGCCTAGTCGCTGCAAAGGGCCATATCAGGGCTGTCACACCGCATTCAAGTCAACTCACAAGTCATAGCAAGCCTAGTCAGCTGCAAAGGGCCATATCGGGGCTGTCACCGCATTCAAGTCAACTCACAAGCCCATATATAGCAAGCCTAGTCGGCTGCAAAGGGCCATACAGGACTGTCCCCGCTTTCCCAATTTCAAGTCAACTCACAAGTCATATATAGCAAGCCAAGACGACTGCAAAGAGTCATATCTGCATGGTTAAACTGGAAAAAAATGGAAAAACTGAAAGGTCGGGGTCCAGGGGCTGCCTAGGCCTCTGGTGGGTCCAGGGGCACCGCCCAGGGGGGGGCCCAGGGGGGCAAAGCACCCCGATCAAAATTGATTTTTAAAAAATCAGAGTTTTCGTGGCCTCTGGTGAAAGGAAATTTGGAACGAGGCCTTTGTTTTAAACACGTATTTATTGCTTATATGACAGTTTCCCATACAAGAAGTGGGGTTTTTTTCCTTGGGTGTGTGTGAAATACAGTGCAGTGAAACCTCTCTCTACCCTGATCTATATTAACGATTTTGAATATACAACAGCCTAAATGCTGGGAGAAAGTCCCATACTGATTTTGTAAAACGATGGAATGTCGACCATTGAGACTAAGTTTAGAAGAAAACTGGGATAAGAAATATTGGGGGCGACCCCCTTTTTGCCAAATTTGCTCCAGAGCCAACAGACTGAGTCGCACTATTTATGTTATTTTATTTTACTTTTGATATGGGCGCTGGGGACCTACTCGTTTTTGAGTGAACCAGTATTTTAGGAAGAAAAGAAGAAGAAGAAGAAGAAGATTGCAGCGCTCGAGTCACACGTTTTCATCACTTTCCCTCACTAGTGTAAAAATCACTCCTTATGGGGTATGTTACCTTAAAATATCGGAGACGAAAAAGTAAGTCTTGTCCCCGCAACAAAATATTCACAATACTATAAAAATTTTTTTCATGCGTAAAAAATTACTGTTCTTTAGTCCTTACCTCAAATTTTATGCGTAACAGCAAGAAACCAAGTGCTCACGCGTTGTGTCGTTTTTTCCAACGGAAACGGAAATGCACAGAAAAAACACTTCAAACGTAAGATTATAGGGAAAGCAGAATTCAACAATAATGAAATCGAAATGACGTGACGCCGGCAGAAATTGAAACAAACTTAAAATAAAAAAAAGACAAAAAAAAGTACTATGCCACCAAACGAAAGAAATTGTCCCTTTTATTTGTTTGTTTCTTTCGTTCGGCGGTATAGTTACTTTATTTTTAAATTTTTTTTAATGATAAAGTCAAATGACATATTGATGGGGGTAGGGGGAAGGCACTTGACACTTTGACACTTTGATATTTTTTTTGTCAGTACCAAAGAGGTCTTTAGACAAGGGGGGGGGGGGGGGGGAGTTAACAGAACAACAACATTTCCCTCTTCCTTCCTGCAAACAAATAGTACACATTCATTAGTAAGTATAGTTTGTATAGTAATGTAGGGACGTAATCAATTACATAGGCCGTTAAGCCTTTCAATGTCCCCCCGGTTTTTTATACTTTTAGACAGGGGTTTAAAATGCATGCAATATAAATTTTCCTTCTTATCATCAAAGCTTCTAAACTGACTTTAAATTTCAAGTCTTCATCCAGCAAATTCTTAAAAACATTTCAAAATGGAGTGACTGAAGGCGGCGAACGAAGCAAGGTCAGGAATAGAGTTTTAGAAAATTACCGCCAATGACATTGACAAACAAAGCACAAGACAAGACACGATCATTTCAACCACTTGGGTCCTTCATCAGCGAAAAAATAAATCACATTTTAAAATGTGGGACAGTACAAACTACGAAAACATTAGTATTTTAGCAAATTTAAAATGCAGTTGGCAAACTGTTCCAGTTAGTAATAACTCGTTACTGAACTTGAATCCCCCATATAGTAAAGAAACTGCTTAACAAATATTTGCCTTCCGAATTTTTTGTTCTATCTGTTTTAAAAAAACAGCCTCAAAAAAATAGTCCCACTGTATGTCCTTTGCTGTGAAATTTTGACACTCAATCAAAACCCCTAAACGTCTACTTTTAAAGAGTACAAAATTTAACTATCATATA
>JAFLJL010003494.1:89267-113227 GCA_018398815.1 Conus ventricosus
AAGTGGTGGGTTTTTTCCCTTGGGTGTGTTGAAATACAGTGCAGTGAAACCTCTCTACCCCTGATCTATATTAACGATTTTGAATATACACAGCCTAAATTGCTGGGAGATGTCCCATACTGATTTGTAAACGATGGAATGTCGACCATTGAGACTAAGTGAGAAGAAAACTGGGATATGAATATTGAGTGCGACCCCTTGTTGCCAAATTTGCTCCAGGAGCCAACAGACTGAGTCGCACTATTTTATGTTATTTATTTTACTTTTTTGATATGGGTGCTGGTGACCTACTCGTTTTTGAGTGAACCAGTATTTTAGGAAGAAGAAGAAGAAGAAGAAGAAGAAGAAGAAGATTGCAGCGCTCGAGTCACACTTTTCATCACTTTCCCGTTTCACTAGTGTACAATCACTCCTTATGGGATATGTTACCTTAAAATATCGGAGACGTAAACGTAAGTCTTGTCCAGTCAACAAAATATTCACAATACTATACAATTTTTTTTCATGCGTGAAAAATTACTGTTCTTTAGTCTTACCTCAAATTTTATGCGTAACAGCAAGAAACCAAGTGTCTCACGCGTTGTGTTCGTTTTTCCAACGGAAAACGGAAATGCACAGACAAACACTTCAAACGTAAGATTATAGGTAAAGCAGAATTCAACAATAATGAAATCGAAATGACGTGACTGCCGGCAGAAATTGAAACAAACTTAAAATAAAAAAAAGACAAAAAAAAGTACTATGACACCAAACGAAAGAAATTGTCTTGTATTTGTTTGTTTCTTTCGTTCGGCGGTATAGTTACTTTTATTTTAAGTTTGTTTTAATGATAAAGTCAAATGACATATTGATGGGTGTAGGGGAAGGCACTTGACACTTTGATATTTTATTGTCAGTACCAAAGAGGTCTTTAGACAAGGGGGGGGGGGGGGGGGAGGGAGTTAACAGAACAACAACATTTCCCTCTTCCTTTCCTGCAAACAAATAGTACACATTCATTCCTAGTGTGCACCAAATCAATGTTAAAAACAAATAAATTCATAAAATTTCCTTATGTCCTCACGCACAGGAGTAATGCAATTAGAAAGAAAAGAAAAAAAAACCAGACTGACTCGACCATCCACTAGATCAAATGATGACAAGTATCTTACTGATCTCTTCCACTTGCGATGAATGATAATATTCATTCAGATATCTCTTAAAAATGCATTATCTTAATTTTCACTATCCTCCATCTCTCTAATTTCAATGCTTCTGCGAGAATTTCGCAACTGATTTAATTGAAAGTTCATCATCTGATGTAACACGACAGCAACATTTTGTCTTTTTCGCTATATCTAACTGGAAAAGTGAACAATTTGTCCGCACTTCATTATAAGCTACAGTGAACAGAAAGTGTTCTTCGTCATCAATAATGTGTCTACATGCAGGAAAAGAAGATTCTGTTGATGTTCACATTCAAACCACTTTTGTTCGCATTAAAACCTAAAGTTCTCACCTAAATCTTAAGAAATTTATTTTGTGCCATCTATCTGTTATGACATTCAGAACTTTTCAGAATGAAACACATTCTTTAATGAGAAAAAAAAACAGCGATATTTTTCTTTATTTTCCCATCCCATTGTAAACCAGTCTTGTCAGGTGTACACAGAACTGTTCTGGGACCCTTGTTTTTCTTATTTATAAAAAAATGACATAAGTAGAAATCTCTCTCCTGGAACTACTATAAGGCTTTTGCAGATGACAGTTTAGTATATAAAACAATCAGAAGCAAGAATGATACACGCATCCTGCAAGAAGATCAAAAACGTTTTACAAGAGTGGAAAGTACTTGGAAAATGGAATTCATCCCCAAAAGTGCCAAGTGTTGCGTATATGTAACAAACGCTCACCCAATTAGATCAGATTATTCTATCCATAATAATTTTCTTAAAGAAAAATGCTGCAAATATTTTAGGCGTGATTATTGATAGTCGTCTCAAATGGAAAGAACATTACAATTTAGTATGTAAGTCGAGTTTGCTACGGGCTCACTGGGAAGACTGGACCACACAGTCCAGTTGAGTTTGCTACAGGCTCACTGGGGAAAACTGGGGCCTCCCGTCCAGTCAAGTTTACTACGGGGTCCTTGGGAAGAGGGGCCCTACAGTCCATTTGAGTTTGTACGGGCTCACTTGGGAAGACCCGGACCATACAGTCCAGTCGAGTTTACTAAGGGTCTCACTTGGGAAGACTGGACCCTACAGGGCCAGTCGAGTTTACTTTCGGTCACTTGGGAAAAAAATGGACCACACAGTCCAGTCGAGTTTAACTACGGGCTTACTTGGGAAGACTGGACCATACAGTCCAGTCAGTTTGCTAGGGCTCTTGGGAAGACTGGCCACACAGTCCAGTCGAGTTTGCTACAGGCTCACTTGGGAAGACTGGACCACACAGTCCAGTCGAGTTTGCTACAGGGTCCTTGGAAGACTCGACCACACAGTCCCCGTCGAGTTTGCTACGGGGTCACTTGGGAAGACTGGGCCATACAGTCCAGTCGAGTTTGCTACGGGCTCACTTGGGAAGACTGGACCATACAGTCCGTCGAGTTTGCTACGGGCTCACTTGGGAAGGACTGGACCACACGTCCAGTCGAGTTTACTTACGGGCTCACTTTGGGGAAAACTGGGGCCACACGTCCAGTCGAGTTTTACTCGGGCTCACTTGGGAAGACTGGACCAACCAGTCCGTTGAGTTTGCTACAGGCTCACTTGGGAAGACTGGACCATACAGTCCCCGTCGAATTTGCTACGGGCCCCAACTGGAAGACGGACCACACAGTCCAGTGATTTACTACAGGCTCACTTGGGGGAAAAACTGGACCACACAGTCCAGTCGAGTTTACTACGGGCTCACTTGGGAAGACTGGACCACACAGTCCAGTCGAGTTTACTACGGGCTCAACTGGGAAGACTGGACCACACAGTCCAGTCGAGTTTACTACGGGCTCATTGGGAAGACTGGACCACACAGTCCAGTCGAGTTTACTACGGGCTCACTTGGGAAGACTGGACCACACAGTCCAGTCGAGTTTACTACGGCTCCTTGGGAAGACTGGACCACACAGTCCAGTCGAGTTTACTACAGGCTCACTTGGGAAGACTGGACCACACAGTCCATTGAGTTTGCTACGGGCTCAAATTGGGAAGACTGGAACCAACAGTCCAGTCGAGTTTGCTACGGGCTCAACTGGGAAGGGGCTGGACCGCACAGTCCAGTGAGTTTGCTACGGGCTCAACTGGGAAGACTGGACCACACAGTCCCCGTCGAGTTTGCTAGGGCTCACTTGGGAAGACTGGCCATACAGTCCAGTTGAGTTTTTCTACAGGCTCACTTGGGAAGACTGGACCACCACAGTCCAGTTGAGTTTGCTACAGGCTCACTTGGGAAGACGGACCACACAGTC
Source organism: Conus ventricosus (assembly GCA_018398815.1). Lineage (NCBI taxonomy): Eukaryota > Metazoa > Mollusca > Gastropoda > Neogastropoda > Conidae > Conus > Conus ventricosus. The sequence continues at coordinate 92,713 of JAFLJL010003494.1, forward strand.
CAGTCGACTTTACTAAAGGGCTCAAATTGGGAAGACTGGACCACACAGTCCAGTCGAGTTTACTACGGGCTCCCCTTGGGGGAAAACTGGGCCACACAGTCCAGTCGAGTTTACTGCGGCTCACTTGGGAAGACTAGACCCACAGTCCAGTCGAGTTTACTACGGGGTCACTTGGGAAGACTGGACCCCACAGTCCGTCGAGTTTTTCCCACGGGCCCCACTTGGGGAAAACGGACCATACAGTCCAGTTGAGTTTGCTACGGGCCACTTGGGAAGACTGGACACACAGTCCAGTTGAGTTTGCTACGGGCTCACTTGGGAAGACTGGACCATACAGTCAGTCGAGTTTACTACGGGCTCACTTGGGGAAAACTGGACCACACCAAATCCAGTCCCAGTTTGCTAAGGCTCACTTGGGAAAACTGGACCACACAGTCCAGTCGAGTTTACGGGCTCAACTGGGAAGACTGGACACACAAACCCGTCGAGTTTACTACGGGCTCACTTGGGAAGACTGGACCACACAGTCCCGTCGGGGGTTTGCTACGGGCTCACTTGGGAAGACTGGACCACACAGTCCAGTCGAGTTTGCTACGGGCTCAACTGGAAGACTGGACCACACAGTCCAGTTGAGTTTGCTACAGGCTCACTTGGGAAGACTGGGGCCACACAGTCCAGTTTCACCCGCTACATGGATGTGTCTCTGAGATCAAGAGTGTTGCTTAAATTTCCTGACCAACTCTGCAGGTGTCTGTATCTCTCAGGCCTCGATGATGCCAGGAGATATTATGAAAGTAAGCGTGAAGTACAGCCCTGTCATGTAGTCCCAGACTGGAATGGAAATCCATAGCATCATCTTGACTTCATCATCCTCATTTTCAACGATCTGTAGTAAAAAAAAAAATTTTTTTTTAAAGTGTCAAATTCCGTGGCCTTTCATGCCCTGCTCTCATGTTGACCTCAGTGTTGATGTCATCTCCATCTCTATGGCTTTGGTTTGATTCCATTGGGATCACCATTGGGGTCACCCATATCGGCAAGCTCATAGGGGCTGTTGCTAGATGAACATTGTGGTGCCCTCTGGAGGGAGAGCTCACTCACGCCAGCTCCACAACTGAGCAATTATTGTCGTCAGTAGGGGGCTTCGTAGGTGGTGTCCTGCATGTTAGATCAGAACAGGTGCCACTGAACACCAAGGAAGTGACTCGGCAGCAGTGCAGTGTCTCCTCTGGGGGTTGCCTCTTGACATTGACTGCTCCCTGTGGATTGCTGGTGCTGGGGCTGTAGCAGGTGGGGCTGGGCTGTGGCTGTGGAAGGCGTTTGAAATGAGCAGTGTGGGTGCAATGCCACTAAGGTGGCACAGAAGATGGGACAGCAAAACAAAACAAAGTAAGAATAAATAAAAACAAAAAACATCACATGATGTCTTGTCCACCTTTGGATCCCACCACCACTAAAACCATTTGTTCAGCTTCTGTCCATGTCTGTTCAGCTTTCATAAGGTCTTAGCAATGCTTCTGTCCATGTCTTTTCAGCTTTCATAACGTCTTACCAATGATGAACAAAGCAATGGAAGTGCTGACCTGTCTGGCAAAGATGTTTACACAAGGCCTTGTCATGCATTGATGCAAGTATCGTCTAGCAGTGTACAGAGACACAACATGCATTTTTTGGATTCATCGATTCCCTCCCACCCACGCCCCCCCCCCTCAACTTTCTTTTTTCCACAGTTTTATCTTTCCAAGTGGTATTTCTACACAGAGTGTGTTTGCCTGTGCAGCCTTGACACCTGAGGTTGCATGCACATAACTTCCTTTTTTAGGCAAGGTAAGGTAATGTTGCTTATAAATAGCCCAACCAACTGCAAAGGCCATATCAGGGCTGTCACCGCATTCAAGTCAACTCACAAGTCATAGCAAGCCTAGTCGGCTGCAAAGGGCCATATCAGGGCTGTCACCGCATTCAAGTCAACTCACAAGTCATAGCAAGCCTAGTCGGCTGCAAAGGGCCATATCAGGGCTGTCACCGCATTCAAGTCAACTCCAAGTCATAGCAAGCCTAGTCGGCTGCAAAGGGCCATATCAGGGCTGTCACCGCATTCAAGTCAACTCACAAGTCATAGCAAGCCTAGTCAGCTGCAAAGGGCCATATCAGGGCTGTCACCGCATTCAAGTCAACTCACAAGTCATATATAGCAAGCCTAGTCGGCTGCAAAGGGCCATATCAGGACTGTCCCGCATTCAATTTCAAGTCAACTCACAAGTCATGATATATAGCAAGCCAAGACGACTGCAAAGAGTCATATCTGCATGGTGTTAAACTGGAAAAAAATGAAAAACTGAAAGGTCGGGGTCCAGGGGCTGCCTAGGCCTCTGGTGGGGTCCAGGGGCACCGTCCCAGGTGGGGGCCCAGGGGGGCAAAGCACCCCGACCAAAATTGATTTTTGAAAAATTCAGAGTTTTCGTGGCCTCTGGTGAAAGGAAATTTGGAACTGAGGCCTTTGTTTTAAACACGTATTTATTGCTTATATGACAGTTTCCCATACAAGAAGTGGTGGGTTTTTTTCCTTGGGTGTGTGTGAAATACAGTGCAGTGAAACCTCTCTCACCCTGATCTATATTAAACGATTTTGAATATACACAGCCTAAATTGCTGGGAGATGTCCCATACTGATTTTGTAAACGATGGAATGTCGACCATTGAGACTAAGTGAGAAGAAAACTGGGATATGAATATTGGGTGCGACCCCTTGTTGCCAAATTGCTCCAGGAGCCAACAGACTGAGTCGCACTATTTTATGTTATTTTATTTTACTTTTTTGATATGGGCGCTGGTGACCTACTCGTTTTTGAGTGAACCAGTATTTTAGGAAGAAAGAAGAAGAAGAAGAAGAAGAAGATTGCAGCGCTCGAGTCACACGTTTTCATCACTTTCCCGTTTCACTAGTGTACAATCACTCCTTATGGGATATGTTACCTTAAAATATCGGAGACGTAAACGTAAGTCTTGTCCAGTCAACAAAATATTCACAATACTATACAATTTTTTTTTCATGCGTAAAAAATTACTGTTCTTTAGTCTTACCTCAAATTTTATGCGTAACAGCAAGAAACCAAGTGTCTCACGCGTTGTGTTCGTTTTTTCCAACGGAAACGGAAATGCACAGACAAACACTTCAAACGTAAGATTATAGGTAAAGCAGAATTCAACAATAATGAAATCGAAATGACGTGACTGCCGGCAGAAATTGAAACAAACTTAAAATAAAAAAAAGACAAAAAAAAGTACTATGCCACCAAACGAAAGAAATTGTCTTGTATTTGTTTGTTTCTTTCGTTCGGCGGTATAGTTACTTTTATTTTAAGTTTGTTTTAATGATAAAGTCAAATGACATATTGATGGGTGTAGGGGGAAGGCACTTGACACTTTGACACTTTGATATTTTATTGTCAGTACCAAAGAGGTCTTTAGACAAGGGGGGGGGGGGGGGGGGGAGTTAACAGAACAACAACATTTCCCTCTTCCTTTCCTGCAAACAATAGTACACATTCATTAGTAGTAGTTAGTAGTTAGTAATGTAGGGACGTAATCAATTACATAGGCCGTTAAGCCTTTCAATGTCCCCTCGTTGTTATTATACTTTTATGACAGGGTTGAAAATGCATGCAATATAAATTTTCCTTCTTATTCATCAAAGCTTCTAAACTGTACTTTAAATTTCAAGTCTTCATCCAGCAAATTCTTAAAACATTTCAAAATGGAGTGACTGAAGGCGGCGAACGAAGCAAGGTCAGGAATAGAGTTTTAGAACTTACCGCCAATGACATTGACAAACAAAGCACAAGACAAGACACGATGCATTTCAACCACTTGGGTCTTCATCAGCGAAAAATAAATCACATTTAACATGTGGGACAGTACAAACTACGAAAAACATTAGTATTTTTAGCAAATTTAAGTGCAGTTGGCAAACTGTTCCAGTTAGTAATAACTCTGTTACTGAACTTGAATTCCCCATATTAGTATGAAACTGCTTAACAAATATTTTGCCTTCCGAATTTCTTGTTCTATCTGTTTTAACAGCCTCAAAAAAATAGTCCCACTGTATGTCCGTTTGCTTGTGAAATATTTTGTACACTTCAATCAAATCCCCTCTAATACGTCTACCTTTTAAAGAGTACAAAATTTAAGTAATTTAATCTATCTATATAAGACACTTTGTACATTCTTGCAATATTTTAGTAGCTCTTCTCTGTACTCTTTCGATTGCTATTGACTGTCTTTTCAAGGTGGGTACCAGATTATATTTCCATATTCAAGATGCGGTCTAACCATAGCTTTATATAACTTTAAAAACGTTTCTTTATTTAGGTAATAAAAGTTCTTTTGATTAATCCAATCATTTGGTTTGCTTTATTTATACACTTATGAATGTGAGTATCAAAAAGTAAATCTTTATCAAAGATTACACCCAGATCCTTTTCTTCCTTACATTTCTGTACCAGCCTATTTCCCCATCTATTTTCATGCTGTATTCATGTTCTGGATTGTTTTTGCCAACATGCAAAACTTTACATTTTTCAACATTAAAATATAGATTCCACTTGTCTGACCAGTTTTGGAGGCAATTTAAATTTTCTTGCAGACTATTATAGTTATATGATTTGTCATATATTTTTGTGTCATCAGCAAAAATTTTACAAAAACTATTTACCTCATCTGGAAGGTCATTTATAAAAATAGTAAACAGTACAGGTCCTAAAATACTCCCTTGGGGATATACCACTCATAACATCTTTCTCTGTCGACATACAGTTACCCACTCTTACTCTTTGTTTTCTATTTGACAAAAAATCTCTAATCCAGTTTAGCAACTTACCTACTATACCGTATGCTTCCATTTTTTTCAATAATCTCTCATGCGGAACCCGTATCAAAAGCTTTACGGAAATCAAGGTAAATTATATCAACAGAGTACTTATTTTCTAGCATGTTAACTAAATCTTCCATAACTTCAAGTAGTAGTGTGATATGCAAGACCTTTTTTTACGAAAGCCATGCTGGCATACTGCAAACAAAATTATTATCAGTGAAGTGAGATACTATGACATCTCTTATAATGGATTCTAGCACTTTGCATGCAAGCAAGTTAAGCTTACCGGACGATAGTTTGCCTGGCTCAGATTTTGACCCTTTTTTAAAAATAGCAGTAACTTCTGCCGATTTCCAGTCGAGGGGTAATTTTCCTGTCTCTAATGATTTATTATAAATCTTACTGAGCGGTACAGCTAACTCCTTACTTAATTCTTTTAGAACTTTAGGTGGTATTAATCAGGTCCCTGCGCTTTAGACTGATTCAATTCAACAACTTCATTCTCTACTGCAGCTGAAGTAATTATTATATCTGTAACTGAAATCCATTAGATTTACTACATTCAATAAGATCAGGTATGTTATTTGTATCTTCATTAGCAAAGACACTTGCGAAGAACTCATTTAAAACTTCAGCTTTCTCCATATCTGACTCGGCCAACCCTCCTTTACCATCATTTAGAGTATTTACCCTGTGTTTACTTTTGTACGTTCTTGCACGTATTTCCAAAAACATTTGGGATTTTTTTTACATTGTTCTGCTATTTTACGTTCATAAGCTTTTCTTTTTGATTTGATTTCATTTTTGCTCTTATTTCGCATTCTTGCATATTTGCTGTATTCTTTCCCATCTTTCGTCAATAAATACCTTTGAAAAAGATTATATTTTTCTTAATCATTTTAAGTACTTTATCATTCATCCAAAGTGGTTTAAGCATTTTATTTTGGCTACAAATAGTCTTTGGAATACATTCGTCCATACTTCTTAAAACTTCGCATTTTAAGACATTCCACATTTCCTCGACATCCTGATCATTTGTAAGCAAGGAGTTGACACTCTCTGAAAGCATTTCCTCATTTTATTATAGTCTCCTTTCTGTAAATCAAATTTATACTTAGGGTTTTCTTTAGTCTTTTCTTTGGGAACATATAGTTCAAATGTTAAAATCAAGTGATCACTTTACCCAAAGGGTCACTATATTCAATATCAGAGATCAAGAATTCTTCATTAACTAAAACTAAGTCATCATATTGTTGGCTTCTGTCCTTCTCGAACACGAGTTGGGCTAGTCACTTTCTGTATTAAAAAAGGCATCTCTAAAGTTTTCAATAAATCATTACTTTTATCACCATTCCAAGTTCCATCCCATTTTACATCAGGAAAATTAAAATCACCAAATATACATATTTTACTATATCTACTCATTTTTTCTGCTTTTAGCAAGTTAAATAACTCTAATTGTTTTCATCATTTGAGTTTGGGCTTCTGTATATACACCCTACTAATATTGTCTCATCATTACCACCTCTGATAGTACACCATAATTGCTCTTGAAATTTGTTATTTTCAAACTCATCGCAAAGTTGTGCATTTAGCTCCTTAGCAAAATACATGGCTATACCCCTTTTAGGTTCCTTATTCAGAAACATATCAAAGCCAGCAATTTCAAATTCAACATCTTTTGCTGCATATAAAACATTTTTTGCTCTTACTTCCGTTAAGCCAATAATATCTGGCTTCTCCTCATTTATTACGAATTAAAAACTCATCCTTTTTATTCAGAAGACTATCTACATTACTGTACAAAACTCTCATGGATGTCATTACGTTTAGATTTACAATTATTTTCCCGAACACAGTCTGGGATGTAACGTTTGTAAGATTGTCATTAACTTCAGAGGAATAAAGATTTTGCTTTGCACAGCTATTTACATGTTGTGGTTTGCTTGACAGTCAATGTTTCACCTCAGGGGTCTGGACCTCGTCCGGACACTGATCTGAGACAGCAGCACCAGCTTGGTTCTGTTTTGGGTGTGAATGTCACAATCTTGCCAGCCTTGTAATCATCTTTAAGTTTGTCTCCCCATTTGTCTTTCTTTGGTTCAGTTCAGCTTTCAACGATTTGATCTGTTCTCTTTCCTTTTTTTGTGGTGTCATTGTTTATGTAAATCTTGCTTTCTCCTTCCTTGACATGCTTGTTTAATCCTTGGACATTTTTCATTATTTTTTTTTGGCTTCCTCAGTTCTGACTCCATTCTCAGGAGTCTTGGTTTAGCATTTCTGCCTACCTGGATTCTGCCTAACCTGACGGGTTATTGACTTCATTTCTCTGAACATCAGTGATTTTGCCCACCAAAATCTCTGACTTTTCCTGGTCTTCATTCTTCCTTTCCTCTGGAGACTCTGCTGAGCTCTCTGGTAAATTGCATATTATTATGTTGAGCTTCCTCTTTTCCTCTCCTCACTTTCTTCCATGTAATCTTTGACCTTTCTCTCTACCACCCTCCTCTATTTTGCTTTCAACTTCTCCAGACTTTCTTTCCTAGTGTGCACCAAATCAAATGTTAAAAACAAATAAATTCATAACATTTCCTTATGTCCTCACGCACAGGAGTAATGCAATTAGAAAGAAAAGAAGAAAAAAACCAGACTGACTCGACCATCCACTAGATCAAATGATGACAATGTATCTTACTGATCTCTTCCACTTGCGATGAATGATAATATTCATTCAGATATCTCTTAAAATGCATTTCTTAATTTTTCACTATCCTCCATCTCTCTAATTTTCAATGCTTCTGCGATGAATTTCGCAACTGATTTAATTGCAAGTTCATCATCTGATGATAACACGACAGCAACATTTTGTCTTTTCGCTATATCTAACTGGAAAAGTGAACAATTTGTCCGCACTTCATTATAAGCAGTACAGTGGAACAGAAAGTGTTCTTCGTCATCAATAATGTGTCTACATGCAGGACAAGAAGATTCTGTTGATGTTTCACATTCAAACCATCTTTTGTTCGCATTAAAACCTAAAGTTCTCAACCTAAATCTTAAGTAATTTATTTTGTGCCATCTATCTGTTATGACATTCAGAAACTTTTCAGAATGAAACACATTCTTTAATGAGAAAAAAAAACAGCGATATTTTTCTTTACTTTCCATCCCATTGTAAACCAGTCTTGTCAGGTGTACCACAGGGAACTGTTCTGGGACCCTTGTTTTTCTTAATTTATATAAATGACATAAGTAGAAATCTCTCTCCTGGAACTACTATAAGGCTTTTTGCAGATGACAGCTTAGTATATAGAACAATCAGAAGCAAGAATGATACACGCATCCTGCAAGAAGATCTAAACGTTTTACAAGAGTGGGAAAGTACTTGGAAAATGGAATTTCATCCCCAAAAGTGCCAAGTGTTGCGTATATGTAACAAACGCTCACCAATTAGATCAGATTATTCTATCCATAATACTTTTCTTAAAGAAACTAATGCTGCAAAATATTTAGGCGTGATTATTGATAGTCGTCTCAAATGGAAAGAACATTACAATTTAGTATGTAAGAAAGCAAATAACATCTTAGCTTTCTTATACAGGAATATCAATGACTGCCCCCAAAGGTTAAAGACGACTGCTACAAAACACTGGTTAGACCAGTACTGGAATATGGTTGCTCAGTTGGGATCCTTACCATCTAAAGGACATTGATAACCTCGAAAAGATTCAGAAGAGAGCAGCACGGTTCGTAACAGGGAACCACATCAGAGAAAAGGGGAATACTAGGAAGAACATGAGGAAATTAGAATGGAAACCCTTAGAAGAGAGAAGAGCTTTATCAAACTTAACATCTTCTTCAAAGGCAGAGCTAAAGTAATCGATATCTCAATGGAACAACTAGTATTGAATAAAAGTAGCACCAGGAGTGGCGGTCAATGTTATACCATACCTGCGTCAGATATTGACAGCCACTTACATTCTTTTTATCCCAGTTCTGTACGGCTGTGGAACTCACTGCCGGGTGCCATCAAGATTGCCACAAATGCAATCTCTTTTAAAAAAACAAATTGATTCGACAGTTTTGAGATCTGCATATTGACGATTTTCTATTTTTACTTCCCCAGATATTTTACTACTACCTGGGCCTGAAATTGGCCATTGCTTTTAACTTCTTGAATATCGAGTGCGACCCCTTGTTGCCAAATTTGCTCCAGGGCCAACAGTCTTGAGTCGCACTGTTTTATGTTTTATGTTATTTTATTTTACTTTTTAACATGCGCGCTGGTGACCTACTCGTTTTTGAGTGAACCAGTATTTTAGGAAGAAGAAGAAGGATATCTGAGTGCCAATTCTGTTTAAAAGAACAAAATAAGCTTGTCTTTAAATTCCGCAATAAACTGTTGCTCATTCCCTACTTCCTGGGCCATCCACACTATTCCAAAACCCTGTTCTGAAAGGACTTTCTTTACTTTATGAGCCCAGTTTTCTTTACCTTTTTCCATTTCTAAAAGCATCATATCATAGGCTTGCCTGCTAAAACGGGACTGGGGTAGTTCAAGATCTTCAACCAGTACTTCATACATTTCACAAATGTACTTATGTACAAAGGGTATCTGCCCATCTCTCCATATAAAACGATGTTGGATGAATGAATAGGTACTTGAAGGAAACGCTTCGTAGCATACGTATGTACTTTTTCTATCATCGGGTGTAGGGGGAAGGAGAGAGAGAGAGGGAGAGAGAGAGAGAGAGAGAGAGAGAGAGAGAGAGAGGATGGTGATGATGATGATGATGTTTATTTCCAAGGGTAACATGTAGTAGTGGTGGTGGTGTGTGTGTGCCGATGTGTGTGTGTGCCGATGTGTGTGTGTGTGTGTGTGTGTGTGTGTGTGCGTGTGCGCGTGTGTTCTATTGAGGTGGGGGAAGGGCGGAGGCATCAGATTAACATAGCCTAGCTCAAGCGTTCTTCCAAAGTACATTAAGCATTGTCTTGCGGAATCACCAACAGTTCTTTAAAAGAGAGAAGAAAAAAAAGAAAAAAAAAGAAGAAAAAAAGAATGAAAGAACAACAGAAAAAACCATCATGCAGGCAACTACTACAGTGTCAGAATCTTCAACTTGATGAAGGCGGACACTTAAAGAAAGAAGAAGAAGGCAATGTTGCGCTGTATATAATCAAGCAGTCTTGTAAATCTCTAAATCGATAGATGTGTTTATCAAAATCAAATTGAAACGGATTAGATAGTCTCTCCAAATCCCTGCAGATTTAACGTAAACTTGTTATAATTTACGCACAATTCATAAGTTTTACTTTGGTTGGAGAGGTAATTATTATCAAAGTATTTGCGTTCATTCGAGATTAAAGGGCGTCTGCATATTGCGTGAATTCCGGAAACACGCGGCCATCTCTGTGCAGTGGTGAGTGTTTGTCTTTCGTGGTGTGTACTTCATTTAAATTTGTTTTATACGATGAACTGTCTTTGTTCTGTTTGTTCGTTTTTTTTTTTTATACGTTGTCGTCGCAGTTTGTAAACATGCTGACACTTGTTTAATGGCATGATTGATGACAGAACAGTTCTTAACCAGTGTGCTTTCACTTTCATTTTTATACAGAACATGTAATGCTCTTTCATCTAAGAGTAGCACACACAATCATCGTATCGATTTTGTTTGTTTTTGGAAGGGGATACTTTTCAGACTGGGAATTGGCGAATTCAAAAAAAAAAAAAAAAAAAGAAGAAAGAAAAGTGTGATGTGATCCTGCCAGTTTGGCGGGGCACGCGCCACGGACCAGGGTCTCATCTTGGAGCCACGGAGCCGGACGGACCTTGCCAAAGGTTCTAGGCGATGACAAAGAACAATATATGTGTAAGCATTTCAAATCAATAAACTTTGTACAAATACCAGGTGGCCTACACATCCACAAACATGCAAACACACACACACACACACACACACACACACACACACACACACACACATAAGATAATGTTGCTTATAGCCCAGCCGACCGCAAAGGGCCATATCAGGGCCACACACACACACACACACACACACACACACACCACACACACACACACACACCACACACATGAGTATAAAGGATTACTTGTTCCAAGAAAGATTAAAATATTTACAACTTCCAACACTAAAAGCAAGAATAGTTAGAGGGGACTTGATTCAGACATATAAGATATTTAATGGTTTTGGTGATATTGACAAAGCATGCTTTTTTTGTACTCCACAGATAGGCTAAATGCTACAAGAAACAGTGAAGATGAGGTATTTAAAAACAATGTTCCAGAACTAATTTGAGAAAATTTGCATTTACTAATAGAGTAACCAATTACTGGAATAAATTAACAACTAACATCAAACGTGCAGTAAATTTATACAAAAGTATACATTCAAGAACCTCATACTCATCGATAACATGAATAAATGAGTAAAATTAGATATGACTTTGATGGTTAAAGAAGACTGAGCTAGTCAACAACTGGACCAATAAGATACCAAAAATAGAAGGGGCGTAAAAAGCCTAAATACTAAATAGGCTAGAAGTTGTTTTAATACAACGCCCCGATCCTGATCCTGATTCTGATCCTCACACCCACACACCCACACACACACACACACACACCACACACACACACACACACACATTGCACACACCAGGCATCAATTACATGGCAGGAGACGGAAAAAAAAAGGATCTTACAAGTAATACTTTAGGAAGAGAATGTTTTGAGGTTGGAACTTTGAAGGCAGCAAGAGAGCCTCAGCAAGAGGTTCTAACGTGCAATGGATTATGGAAGAGTTCCAGAGCTGCGGGGCATAGAATGAGAAAGAACCATAGCATGAATTTTTTGTTTGTAAATCCTGGCGAAGCAGACTGTGATGTTCTGTGACATCAGTCTTTGACAGTGTCAGTTGGGTTGTTCGTTGTTCTTGTATCCTCCTCCGCAACCTCGCGAGACCCCTTCATCAAGGGACATAATCCTATACTCTTCCTTTTAAGTTTCCTTTAATTTTTTTTTATCAGTTTTGCAAAAAAATTCATTAACAACCAAAAAAAATATAACTTTTTTTATTTGAAAGGAAAAAAAAAGTTTTAACTTTTTAACTTCAGTTCAGTTCAAATGTTCAACTCTGTGTAAAACTAAATGTAATATAAAATCTGAAAAATAAGCAAGTCAGGTCAAAAGTTCACAGATCCAGTCGATCGGGGGCTTTTCGGTTTCTTCTTGAGCATCTGGCTGGGTCCTGTGAAACACTGCCTCATCCTGAGAAGATGTATCAGAGCTTGGAGGTTGCCCAAGTTTTCATATTGATCTTCATCTTTAGGAGATTGCGCAACACTAGTAGGAGATTTCCTGCCTGCCAGCAATAGTCTGGAACAAGGTGATGTGGCTGTGGATGAACCATCAGCAGTGGCTGATGTTGATGTATCCAGAGAAACAGGATCATGAGGGAACAACATGGTTCTACAATGTCAATGACAGTTGGCATTTACAAGGAAGTGTAGAATCACTAATCATGGGAAGTAAAGTGTTTTCTTTGCCCAGTGTTTTCAAACTTGATCGATTGTGACGTCTTTTCTCCAGGCCTCCCCCTTCTTTTCTCCAGTCCTTAGCCCCTTTTCTCCAGTACTCCCCTTCTTTTCTCCAGTCCTCTGCCCTTCTTTTCTCCAGTCCTCTGCCCCCTTCTTTTCTCCAGTCCTCCGCCCCTTCTTTTCTCCAGTACTCCCTTCTTTTCTCCAGTCCTCTGCCCCTTCGTTTCTCAGTCCTCTGCTCCCTTCTTTTCTCCAGTCCTCCCCTTCTTTTCTCCAGTCTCCCCTTCTTTTCTCCAGTCCTCCCCTTCTTTTCTCCAGTCCTTAGCCCTTTTCTCCAGTACTCCCCTTCTTTTCTCCAATCCTCTGCCCCTTCTTTTCTCCAGTCCTCTGCCCCCTTCCTTTTCTCAGTACTCCCATTCTTTTCTCCAGTCCCTGCCCCCTTTTTTCTCCAGTCCCCTGCCCTTCTTTTCTCAGTCCTCTCCCTTTTCTCCAGTCCTCCCCTTCTTTTCTCCAGTCCTCCCCTTCTTTTCTCCAGTTCTCTCCCCTTTTTTTCTCCAGTTCTTCTTTGTTTTCTCCAGTACTCCACTTCTTTTCTCCAGTCTCCTCCTTATTCTCTCCCGACCCCCCCTTCTTTTCTCCCGTCCTTCTTTTTCCAGTCCAGCCCTTCTTTTCTCCAGTCTCCCTTCTTTTCTCCAGTCCTCCCTTCTTTTCTCCCGTCCCCCTTCTTTTCTCGCCCCCCCTTCTTTTCTCCGTCCCCCCCTTCTTTTCCGTCCTTTTTTTCTTTTTTCCCCCTTCTTCCCGCCTCCCCTTCTTTTCCCCAGTTTTCCTTTTTTTTCCCCAGTTTTCCCTTCTTTTCAGCCCCTACCCTTCTTTTCCCCGTTTTAAGCCCCTTTTTTTTTCCCGTCTCCCCTTTTTTTAGTCCAACCCTTTTTTCTCCAGTCTAAGCCCCTTCTTTTCCCGTCCTTTTCTTTTCTCCATCCTCCTTTTTTTTTCCCCCCGCCCCTTTTTTCTCCGTCCCCCTTTTTTTTCCCGCCTTTTTTTCTCAGTCCCCCTTTTCTCTCAGCCTCCCTTCTTTCCCCAGCCCCCCCTTTTCTTTTCTCCATCTCCTTTTTTCCCCCAGCCCTCAGCCCCTTCTTTTCTCGTCTTCCCCTTTTTTTCTCAGTTTCCCTTCTTTTCCCCGTCCCCCTTTTTTTCCCCAAGTCCTCCCCCTTTTTTTCCCCCAAGTTCCCGTCTTTTCCCGTCCCCTTTTCCTTTTCCCAGCCCCCCTTTCTTTTCTCAAGTTTTTTCCCCTTTTTTTCTATCCCCCCCCTTTTTTTCTCAGTCCTCCCCTTTTTTCCCCAGCCCCCTTTTTTTCCCCGCCCCCCTTCTTTTTCAGTCTAGCCCCTTCTTTTTCCATTTCCCCCTTCTTTTCTCCGTCCCCCCCTTTTTTCTTGCCCCCCCTTCTTTTCCCCGTCCCCCCCCTTCTTTCTCCACCCTTCTTTTCTCCAGTCCCCACCTTTTTTCTCAGCCTCCCCTTCTTTTCCCCCAGTTTCCTTTTTTCCCCCCTTCCCCTTTTTCCAGCCCCGCCCTTTTTTTTCCCCAGTTTTAAGCCCTTTTTTCTCCTTTTTGGCCCCCCTTCTTTTCTCCGTCCCCCCCTTCTTTTCCCATTTCTAAGCCCTTCTTTTTCCGTCTACCCCCTTCTTTTCCCCAGTTTTTCCCTTTTTTCTCCAGTCCTCCCCTTTTTTTTTTCCCCAGCCCCCCCTTTTTTTCCAGTCCTTCTTTTCCGTCCTATTTTCTTGGGTTTTTCCCCCAGCCCCTTTTTACTTTTTTTTTCCTTTTCCCCTTTACCATTTGTTCCTGTTTTGTTGCGTAGTCTAGCAGAGGTGTATCAAACTTGTGTACTACTTAACATGGAAAATTAACTTCAGAAAGTGATGACGTCTTTTTTTGGCAAAATATTGGTTTGTTGTCATTGTTTAATTTGCCTGCCACTTGGTACAAGCTTTCTGCGGCATCTATGTTATCTACAAGAAAATAAACCCAGTCGGTTTGGTTTAAAAAGAATTTTTGGGAATTCCCCAATTCGTCATTCAAAAAGTGCAGTATATTACTTTTTTCATGACAATAACTAATATAAAACCACAGCCCATTTGTAATGGCCGCCAAACCTTCCCGAACGCTTTGTGCCAGACGCTATGCACAGAGGACTTCATTTGGCCGTTTACAGTGCGGTTGCTGGTGGTGGGGAGGGCCTGCGGGAAAACTTCCTTTTCACCTGCTTCCAGCTTGGCTCTGCAGTGTAAACTCCCCCCGGGCTCAAAAAAAAGTAACTTGCTCTGAACGCCCTGGCCCTTTTTTTCCCGTCCTTCCCCTTTTTTCTAGTCCTAGCCCCCTTTTTTTCTCCGTTTAAGCCCCTTTTTTTCTCCAGTTTGGCCCTTTTTTAGTCCCCCCTTCTTTTCTCCCGTCCTCAGCCCCTTTTTTTTTCCAGTTTTCCCCCTTTTTTTTCCAGTTTCCCCTTCTTTTCTCAGTCCCCCCTTTTTTCTCCAGTATCCCCCTTTTTTTCTCCTGTCCTCCCCCTTTTTTTCTCCGTCTGAGCCCCCCTTTTTTCTCCGTCCCCCTTCTTTTTTTCCATCCCTTTTTTTTCCCGTCCTCCCTTCTTTTCTCAGTCCCCCCTTCTTTTTCCCGTCACCCTTTCTTTTTCCGTTCTCTCCCCTTTTTTTTTAGCCTCCCCCTTTTCTCCAGTCTAGGTTTTTTCTCCGTTCCCTTCTTTTCTCCGGTCCCCTTCTTTTTTCCGTCCTTCCCCTTTTTTCTCCGTCCCCCATTTTTTTCCAGTCCTCCCCCTTTTTTTCTCCCCTCCCCCCTTTTATCTCCGTCCCCCCCTTCTTTTTTCCCGTCCTCCCCCTTTTTTTTCCAGTCCCCCCTTCTTTTCTCCAGTCTTCCCCCTTTTTTTTCGCCCCCCTTCTTTTCCAGTCTCCCCCTTTTGTTCCAGTCCTCCCCCCTTTTTCCCTCTCCCCCTTTTTTTTCTCCCCTCCTCCCCCTTTTTTTTCCGTCCCCCCCCTTTTTTCTCCCGTCCCCCTTTTTTTCCCGTGCTCCCCTTTTTTCTCCAGTCCTCCCCTTCTTTTCTCGTCCCCCCCGTCTTATTCAGTTGCCTTTTTTCTCCAGTCCTCCCCCTTTTTTTTCCCGTCTTCCCTTCATTCTCCTTTCGCCCTTTTTTCCAGTCCTCCCTTTTTCCCGCCCGGCCCCCTTTTTTCTCAGTCCTCCTCCCTTTTTTTTAGTGTCCCCCTTTTTTTTCCCGTCCCCCCTTTTTTCTCCAGTCCCCCTTTTCTCCAGTTTCTCCTTCTTTTTCCCCCTTCCCCTTTTTTTCTCCAGTTCCCTTTTTTTCCCGTCCTCCTTTTCTCCCGTTTAGCCCCCTTTTTTTCCGTCCCCCCTTCTTTTTTTGTCCCCCTTTTTTTTTCCAGTCTCCCCCTTTTTTTCATCAGTCCTCCCCCTTTCCCTTTTCCCGTCCCCCCTTTTTCCAAATCCCCCCCTTCTTTTTTCAGTTTTTTTTTTCGTCCTCAGCCCCCTTTTTTTCTCCCGTCCTCAGCCCTTTTTTCTCCCGTCCGGCCCCCTTTTTTCTCCCGCCCCCCCTTTTTTTCCCGTTTCAGTTTTTTTCCAGTCCCCCCCTTCTTTTCCGTCCCGGCCCCCCTTTTTCCGTCCCCCCCTTCTTTTCTCCAGTCTCGCCCCCTTTTTTTTCCGTCCTCCCCTTTTTTTTCCAGTCCTCAGCCCCCTTTTTTTACCCGTCCTCCCTTCTTTTCCCGTTTTTTAGCCCCCTTTTTTTCCCGTCCCCCTTCTTTTTCCCGTCCCCCCTTTTGTTCCAGTATCTCCCCTTTTTGTACCCGTTTAGCCCCCTTTTTTCCGTTCTGAGCCTTCCTTTCCCAGTTCTTCCCCCTTTTTTTTCCCGTTCCCCTTTTTTCCAGATCCCCCTTTTTTTTCCTGTCCCCCCCTTTTTCTCCCGTCCTCGCCCCTTTTTTTCTCCCGCCTTCTTTTTCCCGTCCCCCACCTTTTCTCCAGCCCCCTTTTTTTTCTGTCCTTCCCCTTTTTTCCTCCCTCCCCAGCCCCTTTTCTCCGTTTAAGTTTTTCTCCGTTTTGGCCCTTTTTTCTCCCGTCCTCCCCCTTTTTTTTCAGTCCTAAGCCCCTTTTTTCTCCGTCCTGGCCCCTTTTTTTTCCGTTCCCCTTTTTTTTCCCGTCGTCAGCCCCCTTTTTTTCTCCAGTCCCCAGCCCCCTTTTTTTTCAGTCCTTCTTTTTCCAGTCCCCCTTATTTTTCGATCCCCCTTTTTTCAGTCCCCCTTTTTTCTCCGTTTCCCCTTTTTTCCAGTCCCCGCCCCCTTTTTTCTCGTTTAAGCCCCTTTTTCTCCGTTTTGAGTTTTTTTCTCCAGTCCTCCCCCCTTTTTTTCCCGTCCTCAGCCCTTTTTTTCTCCGTTCTTCCCTTCTTTTCTCCCGTTTCCTTTTTTCCCGTCCCCCCCTTCTTTTTCCAGTATCCCCCTTTTTCTTGTCCCCTTCTTTTCTCCAGTCCGGCCCCCTTTTTTTCCCCGTCCCTTTTTTCTCCCGTCCCCTTTTTTTTTTCCGTCCTCCCCCCTTTTTTCTGTCCACCCCTTTCTTCTCCCGTTTTACCCCTTCTTTTCTCTGTCCTCCCTTGTTCCCGTCCGGCCCCTTTTTTTTTTCCAGTCCCCCCCTTTTTTCTCCGTGCTCCCCCTTTTTTTCTCAGTTTTCCCCTTCTTTTTTCCCGTCTCCCCTTTTTCCCCGTCTCCCCCTTTTTTTTCAGTCCCCCCTTCTTTCTCCCCGTCCTCCCCCCTTTTCTCAGTCCCCCCTTCTTTTTGCAGTCCCCCTTCTTTTCTCTGTCCTCCTTTTATCTCCCCGTCCTCCCTTCTTTTTTTCCCGCCTCCCTTTTTTCTCCCGTCCCCTTCTCTTTCAGTTTTCAGCCCTTCTTTTCTCCGTCCTCCCTTGTCTCGGTCCTGAGCCCTTCTTTTTCCGTCCTCCCTTTTTCCCCCGTCCCTTTTTTCTCCAGTCCTCCCTTTTTTTCTCCAGCCCCCCCTTTTCTCCGTCCTTTCCCTTTTTTCTCCAGTCCCCCCTTCTTTTCCCAGTCCTCCCTTCTTTTCTCGTCCCCCTTTTCTCCCGCCCGCCCCCTTTTTTTCCCAGTCCTCCTTCTTTTCTCGTCCTCCCCCTTTTGTTTCCAGTCTCCCCCTTTTTCCCAGTCCTCAGCCCCTTTTTTTCTCGTCCCCCCTTCTTTTCTCCTGTCCCCCCCTTTTCTCCGTCCAGCCCCTTTTTTTTCACGTCTCCCCTTTCTTTCCCAGTCCTCCCCCTTTTTCCCGTATCCCCCTTTTTTTTCCGTTCCCTTTTTTCTCAGTCCTAGCCCCCTTTTTTTCTCGTCCTCAGCCCTTTTTTTCTCCCCTCCCAGCTTTTTTTTTCCAGTCTAGCCCCCTTTTTTTTCCGTCCCCGGCCCCTTTTTTTCTCCAGTCCTGCCCCTTTTTTCTCCCGTCCTCCCTTCTTTTCTCCAGTCCTCGGCCCTTCTTTTCTCCAGCCCCCTTTTTTTCTCCCGTTTAGCCCTTCTTTTTCCGCCCCCCCGTCCCAGGCCTTCTTTTCACCCGTCCTCCCCCTTTTTTTCCGGGTTTTGCCTTTTTCATGTCCTTTTTTTTCCGTCCTCCCTTTTGTTAGTCCTCTCCCTTTTTACCGTCCGAGCCCCCTTTTGTCTCCCGTTCTGGACCCCCCTTTTTCCCGTTCTTCCCCTTTTTTTTAGTCCTCCCTTCTTTTCTCCCGTCCCCTCCTTTCTTCCCAGTTTCAGCCCCCTTTTTTTCTCCAGTCCCCCTTGTTAGTCCCGAGCCCTTTTTTTCTCCAGTGCCCTTTTTTTAGTCTCCCCTTTTTTCCCGTCCCCCTTTTCTCGTCCCCCCCTTTTTTTCTCCCTCCCCCCTTCTTTCCCAGTCCCCCCCTTCTTTTCTCCCGTTTCTTTTTGTTCCCCCCTTCTTTTCTCGTCCTCCCCCTTTTTTTTTGTGTCTTCTTTTCTCCGTTTCAGCCCCTTCTTTTTCCGTCCTCCCCCCTTTTCTCCCGTCCGAGCCTTCTTTTCTCAAGTCCCCCTTTTCTCCAGTGTCCCTTCTTTTCTCAGTCCCCCCCTTTTTTTCCAGTCCCCTCCCCCCCTTCTTTTCTCCAGTCCCCCTTTTTTCTAGTCCCCTTCTTTCCCAGTCCCCCCCTTGTTTTCTCCCGTTCCCCTTTTTTTCTCCCTTCCCCCCTTTTTTCTCGTCCCAGCCCCCTTTTTTTCCAGTCTTTTCATTTCTCAGTCTTAGTTTTTTTGTCCCCCCTTCTTTTTTTTCCCCTTCTTTTCCAGTCTCAGCCCCTTCTTTTTCCAGTTCTCGTTTTTTTTTTTCTCCTCCCCTTCTTTTCTCCCGTTCCCCCTTTTTTTTCCCGTTTCCTTTTTTCTTTAGTCCACCCCTTTTTTTTCCGTAGCCCCTTTTTTTTTCCAGTTCCCCCTTTTTTTCTCCGTTCCCTTTTTTCTCTAGCTCCCCCTTTTTTCTTTAGTCCCCCTGTCCTTTTTCCTTTCCCTTTTTTTTTCTCCCGTCCCCCCTTCTTTTTCCGTCCTCTCCCTTTTTTTCTCCCGTCCTCCCCCCTTTTTTTTCTCGTCCCCCCCTTTTTTCTCTTCCCTTCTTTTCTCCCGTTCCCCTTCTTTTCTCCCCGTCCTCCCTTCTTTTTCCAGTCCTCGACTTTTTTCCGTCCCCCCTTCTTTTTTCCGTCTGTTTTTTCTCAGTTCCCCTTTTCTGTTTCCCCCTTTTTTTCCCTTTTCCCTTTTTTCTCAGTCCTCAGCCCTTCTTTTTCCGTTCGCCCTTTTTTTCTCAGCCCCCCTTCTTTTTTCCCTCCCCCCCTTTTTTTCTCCAGTCCTCAGCCCTTCTTTTCTCCCGTTCGCTTTTTTCTCTTCCTTTTTTTTTTTTTTCAGTCCCCCCTTTTTTTCCAGTTCCCCCCTTTTTTCAGTCTTCCCTTTTTTACTCAGTCCCCCCTTTTTACTCCGTCCTCCCCTTTTTTCCAGTCCCCCTTTTTTTTCTCAGTCTCCCCCTTTTTTCCTGCCCCCTTTTTTTTCCGTCCCCCCTTTTTCTTCCCCTTTTTTCCCTTCCCCTTCTTTACTCCGTCTCCCTTTTCTCCGTCCCCCCTTCTTTTTCCAGTCCTCCCTTCTTTCTCCCCTCCTCCCCCTTTTTTTCTCTTCCCTTTTTTTCCCGCCCCCCCTTTTTTATCCAGTCTCCCCTTCTTTTTCCCGTTCTGGGCCCCTTTTTTTCAGCCCCCCCTTTTTTTTCCACTCAGCCTTTTTTTCTCCGTCCTCCCCCCTTTTTCTCCTTTTTCCCTTTTTTCTCCGGCCCCCCCCTTCTTTTACCCGCCCCCCCTTTTTTTCTCCCGCTCCCCCCTTTTCCCAGTCCCCAGCCCCCCTTTTTCCCGTCTGCTCCTTCTTTTTTTAGTCCTCAGCCCTTCTTTTCTCCAGTCCTCCCCCTACTTTTCTCCAGTCCTCAGCCCTTCTTTTCTCCAGTCATCCCCCTTCTTTTCTCCAGTCATCCCATTTCTTTTCTCCAGTCCTCCCCCTACTTTTCTCCAGTCATCCCATTTCTTTTCTCCAGTCCTCCCCCTACTTTTCTCCAGTCAGTCCCTTTCTTTTCTCCAGTCCTCCCCCTACTTTTCTCCAGTCCATCCCATTTCTTTTCTCCAGTCCTCCCCCTACTTTTCTCCAGTCAGCCCCTTCTTTCTCCAGTCCTCCCCACTTTTCTCCAGTCCTCAGCCCCTTCTTTTCTCCAGTTCATCCCATTTCTTTTCTCCAGTCCTAAGCCTCTTCGTTTCTCTAGTCCTCAGCCCTTTTTTTTTTCGCCCATGTGTTTTTGTTCCATCATACATCCCCTTCCACCCCACCCCCACCTGTCCCTCCACTTCACCTCCCATTCCTCACTTCCCCACTCAACTACCCCCCCCCCCCGCCATCGCTCCCTCCCCTTTCCCTTTTTCTTCAACCCATCCAAAACCACCAGTACCCTTTTTTTCAAGATGCTGTAAGCTTTTAAGAGCTGTGTCATAATTATGTGCAGCATGTAATCATTGTACACGTTTGTT
>JAFLJL010003494.1:113327-123660 GCA_018398815.1 Conus ventricosus
ACGGGTTGGTTGGTTTTGTTTTTGCTTTGTGGTGCATTGAAGATGTTTTTTTTCATTGTCTTTGTGTGATCTGTTACTTTTGTTTGCTTGTTTATTGTTGTTTATGAACAGATTTTGTTTCCCTTTTTTTTAACGCGTTATACAGATTGTTTATATGCATTTATTATATGTATGTATGTGTTATGAATGTGAAAATCTATCACTTATTTTTTTTCAAAGCGTTATAAAAATGGTTTATATGCATATATTATATGTATGTATGTGTTATGACTGTGAAAATCATATCACTTAGTTTTTTTTCAAAGCGTTATAAAAATTGTTTATATGCATATATTATATGTATGTATGTCTTATGACTGTGAAAATCATGACAACTTATGTTTCAGACTGACTTTTGAACACAAGGCGGTTCACCATGCCTCTACTGGAATATGAGAACCAGATCTTCTTGGAAGGTTTTCACAGTGACGGTCTCATTATAACAGCTAGGTGAAATTTTTTTTTTTTTCACTTACAAGCTAAATTACATGGTAGCAGTGTATTGAGCTGTTGAAAAGGACATCAGGTATTAAGTATTTTACAAAATACTGACCAGATTTGTTGTAATGTGCATAGATAATAATGTTACAAAAACTGACCAGATTTGTTTTTAATGTGCTAGATAAATCTGTTTATAAAATACTGACCAGATTTGTTGTAATGTGCTTATAGAATGAATACTGTTCAAAATACTGACCAGATTTGTTTTAATGTGGACACTGTTATAAAATACTGACCAGATTTGTTTTAATGTGGACACTGTTATAAAATACTGACCAGATTTGTTGTAATGTGGACACTGTTATAAAATACTGACCAGATTTGTTTAATGTGCATGAGAACTGTTACAAAATACTGACCAGATTTGTTTTAATGTACATGATGGACACTGTTACAAAATACTGACCAGATTTGTAATGTGGAATGTTATAAAATACTGACAGATTGTTAATGTGACACTGTTACAAAATACTGACCAGATTTGTTGTAATGTGCATGATGAACTGTTACAAAATATGACCAGATTTGTTTAATGTGCATGATGGACACTTACAAAATACTGACCAGAATTGTTTTAATGCGGACACTGTTACAAAATACTGACCAACTTGTGTAAAAGTGCATACATGAAACTCTGGGGGATCCATCCACATGCGTACCTCTTTCCCTACTGCCACCCTCGGAATTGTTCTGGATTTTCCCTGGTTTAGAAATTGTAGAATAGACCTACACCACACCGCTAAGTTTCGAGACCCACACTGCACAGATTTAAACTGATGGATAAATGAATTAAGGACTAAGATAAGCATTGAAGAAGAGGGTCTCGTGGTTCGACTTAGCAGATGTCTGACTTAAAGCATTAGCCCAGTGCGCTGGGTCAGACCTTGACCCAACATTGGTTGTGCAGTTGAAGCTGTAATGTGGTTAAAAAAGCTTCCTGCCCAAAGCCACACGGCCCCCCTCTCGAACCCACCTTACCCCTTCATCTCACCTTACCCCTTCATCCCCCCTTACCCCTCCATCCCACCTTACCTCTTTTTCCCACCTTACCTCTCCATCCCACCTTACCTCTTTTCCCACCTTACCCCTTCATCCCCCCTTACCGCTCCCCTCCCCTTATCTCTCCATCCCACCTTACCCCCCACCCACCTTACCCCCCCATCCCACCTTAACCCTTCATCCCACCTTACCCCCACCCCCCCACCTAAACCCCCCCATCCCACCTTAAACCCCCCCATCCCCCCTTAAACCCCTTTATCCCACCTTACCCCTTCATCCCACCTTACCCCTTCATCCCACCTTACCCCTTCCCCCCACCCCTTTCCCCTCCATCCCACCTTACACCCTCCATCCCACCTTACCCCTCCATCCCACCTTACCCCTTCATCCCACCTTAACCTTCATCCCACCTTACCCCTTCATCCCACCTTACCCCTCCATCCCACCTTACCCCTTCACCCACCTTACACCTTCATCCCATCTTACCCCTCCAACCCACCTTACCCCTCCATCCCACCTAACCCCTCCATCCCCACCTTACCCCTTCATCCCATCTTACCCCTTCCCTCCCACCTTACCCCTCCATCCCCCCTTACCTCTTTTCCCACCTTAACCCCATCATCCCATCTTACCCCTTCATCCCACCTTACCCTCCATCCCACTTACCCCTTCATCCCACCTTACCCCTTCATCCCACCTTACCCCTTCATCCCACCTTAAACCCCCCATCCCACCTTACCCCCCTTTATCCCACTTACCCCTCCTCCCATCTTACCCCCCATCCCACCTTACCCCTTCACCCACCTTACCCCTCCATCCCACCTTAACCCCTTCATCCCACCTTACCCCCCCATCCCATCTTACCCCTCCATCCCACCTTACCCCTCCATCCCACCTTACCCCTTCATCCCACCTTACCCCCCATCCCACCTTACCTCTTTTTTCCCACCTTACCCCTTCACCCCCTACCCCTCCATCCCCCCTTACCCTTCATCCCACCTACCCCTCATCCCACCTTACCCCTCCATCCCCCCTTACCCCTTCATCCCCTACCCCTTTATCCCCCCTTACCCCTTCATCCCACCTACCCCTCCATCCCCCCTTACCCTCTTTTTCCCCCCTTTCCCTCATCCCACCTTACCCCTCCATCCCCCCTTACCCCTCCATCCCACCTTACCCCTTCATCCCACCTTTCCCCCTTTATCCCCCTTATCCCTTTATCCCACCTTACCCTCCATCCCACCTTACCTCTTTTCCCATCTTACCTCTCCATCCCACCTTACCCTTCATCCCACCTTACCCCTTCATCCCACCTTACCCCTCCATCCCACCTTTCCCCTCCATCCCACCTTACCCCCCACCCACCTTACCCCTTCATCCCACCTACCCTCCATCCCACCTTACCTCTCCATCCCACCTTACCCTTCATCCCACTTACCCCTTTCCCCCCACCTTAACCCCTCCATCCCACCTTACCTCTTCATCCACCTTACCCCTTCCATCCCCCTTTCCTCTCCATCCTTACCCCTCCCATCCCACTTACCCCTTCATCCCCCTTACCCCCCCATCCCACCTTACCCCTCCATCCCACCTTACCCTTTATTCCACCTTACCCCTTCATCCCACCTTACCCTCCATCCCACCTTCCCCTCCATCCCACCTTATCCCTTCATCCCACCTTACCCTCCCCTCCCACCTTACCTCTTTTCCCACCTTACCCCTTTATCCCACCTTACCCCTCCATCCCACCTTACCCCCCCATCCCACCTTACCCCCTCCATCCCACCTTACCCCCCCATCCCACCTTTCCCCTCCATCCCACCTTTCCCCTCCATCCCACCTTACCCCCCCATCCCCCTTACCCTTCATCCCACCCTTACCCTTCATCCCACCTTACCCCTCCACCCACCTTACCCCTCC
This sequence comes from Conus ventricosus, assembly GCA_018398815.1. Taxonomy (NCBI): domain Eukaryota; kingdom Metazoa; phylum Mollusca; class Gastropoda; order Neogastropoda; family Conidae; genus Conus; species Conus ventricosus. The sequence continues at coordinate 116,787 of JAFLJL010003494.1, forward strand.
ATCCCACCTTACCCCTCCATCCCACCTTACCCCTCCATCCCACCTTACCTCTCCATCCCACCCTTTCCTCTCCATCCCACCTTAAACCCCTTCATCCCCCTTACCCCTTCATCCCACCTTACCCCTCCATCCCACCTTACCCCTTCATCCCCTGCTCCCTGAAGTGGGATTCCTGAAGGTAGCAGCTGTGTTTGTACAGACTCGCTCAGAACATGCTCACACGATTGTGCTCAGAACACGCCACACAATTGTGCCAAACATGCTCACACCCAAATTTTGCTCGGAACATGCTCACATGATTGTGCCCCAGAAATGCTCAACAATTTGGCTCGGAACATGCTCACATGATTGTGCTCAGAACATGCCCACACAATTGTGCTCAGAACATGCTCGCACAGTTGTGCTCGGAACATGCCCACACAATGTGCTCGGAAAATGCCCACACAATTGTGCTCGGAACATGCTCACACAATGTGCTCGGAACAAAGCTCACACAATAGTGCTCGGAACATGCTCACACAATATGGCTCGGAACATGCTCACACAATGTCTCAGAACATGCTCACAGAATAGTGCTCGGAACATCTCACACAATAGTGCTCAGAAAATGCTTACAGAATAAATGCGGAACTTGCTCACACAATATGCTCAGAACATGCTCACACAATAGTGCTCCGAACATGCCACACAATGTGCTCAGAACATGCTCACACAATGTGCTCGGAACATGCTCACAGAATAGTGCTCGGAACATGCTCACAGAATAGTGCTCGGAAACATGCTCACCCAATGTGCTCGGATCATGCTCACAGAATAGTGCTCGGAACATGCTCACACAATTGTGCCAGAACATGCTCACAGAATAGTGCTCGGAACATGCTCAACACAATAGTGCTCGAACAAGCTCACACAATAGTGCTCGGAACATGCTCACACAATAGTGCTCGGAACATGCTCACACAATTGTGCTTAGAACATGCTCACACAATTTTGCTTCAGCTTAGAACATGCTAACACATTGTGCTCGGAACATGCTCACACAATTGTGCTTAGAACTGCTAACACGATTGTGCTCGGAACATGCTCCACAATGTGCTTAGAACATGCTAACACGATTGTGCTCGGAACATGCCACACAATGTGCTCAGAACATGCCACAAAAATTGTGCTTAGAACATGCTAACACGATTGTGCTCGGAACATGCTCACACAATGTACTCGAACATGCTCACAAAAATAGTGCTCGGAACATGCTCACACACTTGTGTTCAGAACATTCTTTCACAATTGTGCTCAGAACTGCTCACCCCAATGTTTATGTGCATACAGCACACTTGCTGAGTTAGAAAAGATTGAAAAGATGCAAATTGCTTTATATCGAGTCTTTAATTTAAATATATGTGCATGTCACATACACATACACCTCACACACACGCACACGCACACACATGCCACACAGGCACACACACAAACACCCCCCCCCCCAACACACACACACACACCACAGCACACCACAAAACAACCACACCACACCACACATAAACCACACACACCACACCACACACACACACACACACACACACACACACACACACACACACACACACACACACACACACACAACGTAACATGGCATGTGCACACGCATGCACACACACACACACCACACACACACACACCATGCCACAAACCACCACACCACACCACACCACACCACACCACACCACACACACACACACACACAAAACACAAAACACCACACACACACACACACACCACACCACACCACTCACGGCACGCGCGCGCACACACCAACACACACACACCACACCACACCACACACCGCGCGTGCACACACAAACACACAACACCCCACAACACACAACACACACACACACACACACACACACACACAACACACAATCACACACCACACACACACACACCCCACACACACACACACACACACACACACCACACACACACACACACAGAGAAAGATAAATGAGAGCTATGAAAAAAGCTGTTTTGTTGCTGTCTGTTGCAGAGGGCTGGGGGTGGACCGCATCTTTCTGAGCTACCTCAACGCCTTCAGTGACCCTGGAGCCTGGGCGGTCCTCAACACCAACACTGCAGATGAGGTGAGTGCTGTGTACCACCACTCATCAGTCCTCAACCACCAAAACCAGCAGATGAGGTGAGTGCTGGTGTACCACCACTCATCGTCCTCAACACCAACACAGCAGATGAGGTGAGTGCTGGTGTACCACCACTCATCATCCTCAACACCAACACAGCAGATGAGGTGAGTGCTGGTGTACCACAACTCATCATCCTCAACACCAGCACAGCAGATGAGGTGAGTGCTGGTGGACCACCCCTCACAGTTTCCCAACACCAACACAGCAATGAGGTTGAATGCTGGTGTACCCCCCACTCATCAGTCCTCAACCCAACACAGCAGATGGACCCCGCATCATCATCAGGGCTCTCTCAAGTCAGATGAATACAACATGGACCTGGTATCATCATCAGGGGGTCTCTCAAGTCAATGAATACAACATGGACCTGGTATTTATCATCAGGGGCTCTCTCTCAAGTCAGATGATACAACATGGACCTGGTATCATCATCAGGGGCTCTCTCAAGTCAGATGAATAGACCTGGTATTTATCATCAGGGCTCTCTCAAGTCAATGAAATGCACATGGACCTGGTATCATCATCAGGGGGTCTCTCAAGTCAGATGAATACAACATGGATCGGGGGGCAGGTGGGGCGGCTGCAGGCGGAAATCGTACACATTGAAACAGTGACTACAAAGGTGTAAATCTATACACATTTTAAACAGTGACTACAGGGAAATTTATACACATTAAACAGTGACTACAGGGTAAATCTATACACTTTAAACAGTGACTACAGGGGGAAATTTATTTCACATTTGAAACAGTGACTACAAGTGTAAATCTATAAAACCCCTTTGAAACAGTGACTGCAGGCAGAAATCTATACACATTTGAAAAAAGTGACTACTGGTGAAAAACTGTACCATTTAAACAAATGACTACAGGTGTAACTATACACATTTGAAACAGTAACTGCAAGGGGAAATCTATACACATTTTAAAACAGAGACTGCAGGTGGAAATCTGTACACATTTTAAACAGTGGGCTACAGGTGGAAAAACTGTACACATTTTAAACAGTGACTACAGGGGGAAACTATACACATTTTAAACAGTGACTGCAGGTGAAATCTATACACATTTTAAACAGTGACTGCAGGTGGAAATCTATACACATTTAAACAGTGACTGCAGGTTTGGGAAAACTATACACATTTAAACAGTTTACTGCAGGTGGAAATCTTACACATTTTAAACAGTGACTACATGTTAAATCTATAAAACATTTTTTAAAAAAGTGACTGCAGGTGTAAACTATACACATTTGAAACAGTGACTACAGTGTAAATCTATACAATTTAAAAAGTGACTACAGGTGTAAATCTAAACACATTTTAAACAGTGACTACAGGTTTTTAAAATCTATACACATTGAAACAGTGACTACAGGTGTAAATCTATGCACCCTTTGAAACAGTGACTGCAGGTGGAAATCTATACACATTTGAAACGGTGACTACAGGTGTAAATCTATACACAGTTGAAACAGTGACTGCAAGGGGAAATCTAAAACACATTTGAAACAGTGACTGCAGGCAAATCTATACACCCTTTGAAACAGGCCCAAAAGGTGGAAATCTATACACATTTTTAAACAGTGACTGCAAGGGGAAATCTATACAAAATTTTAAACAGTGACTGCAGGTGGAAATCTATACACATTTTAAACAGTGACTGGGAGGGGGAAATCTATACACATTTAAACAGTGACTGCAGGTGGAAATCTATACACATTGACTACATGTGTAAATCTATGCACATTTTTAAACAGTGACTGCAGGTTAAATCTATACACATTTGAACAGTGAAATACAGTGTAAATCTATACACATTTTAAACATGACTACAGGTGTAAATCTATACACATTTTAAACAGTGACTACAGGTGGTAAAACTATACACATTTGAAACAGTGACTACAGTGTAAACTTAAACACATTTGAAACAGTGACTGGGGAGGTGGGGAAAACTATACACATTTGAAAAAGGTGACTACAGGTGTAAACTATACACATTTGAAACAGTGACGCGAGGGGAAATCTATACACATTTGAAACAGGACTGCAGGCAGAAATCTATACACATTTGAAACAGTGACTACAGGGGGAAATCTATACACATTTTAAACAGTGACTGCAAGGGAAATCTATACACATTTAAACATGATGCCCGGTGGAAATCTATACACATTTTAAACAGTGATGCAGGTGGAAATCTAGACACATTTAAACATCACTACAGGGGTAAATCTATACACATTTTTAAAAAGTGACTACAGGTTTTAAATCTATACACATTTTAAACAGTGACTATAGGTGTAATCTATACACATTTTAAACAGTGACTCCCGGGTAAATTATACACATTTTAAACAGTGAAATACAGGTGTAAATCTATACACATTTGAAACAGTGACACAGGATGAAAATCTATACACATTTTAAACAGTACTGCAGGTGGAAATCTATACACATTTTTAAACAGTGACTACAGGTGTAAATCTATACACATTTGAAACAGTGACTACAGGTGTAAATCTGTACACAATTGAAATGGTGACTACAGGTGTAAATCTATACACATTTGAAACAGTGACTGCAAGGGGAAATCTATACACATTTGAAACAGGGACTGCAGGGGGAAATCTAGACACATTTTAAACAGTGACTGCAGGTGGAAATCTATACACACTTTAAACAGTGACTACAGGTGTAAATCTAGACACATTTTGAACAGTGATACAGTGGAAATCTATACACATTTTAAAGAGTGACTGCAGGTGGAAATCTATACCCATTTGAACAGTGACTGCAGGTGGAAATCTGTACACATTTTAAACAGTGACTACAGAGTAAAATCTATACACATTTTAAACAGTGACTGCAGGCGGAGATCTGTACGCATTTTAGACATGACTACAGATGTAAATCTATCCCTATTTTTTAAAAAGGACTGCAGAGTAAATCTATACATATTTTAAACAGTGGGCGCAGGCGGAAATCTGTACACATTTTAAACAGTGACTGCAGCCAGAAATCTGTTCACATTTTAAACAGTGACTGCAGATGGTAAATCTATACATTTTTAAACAGGACTGCAGGCGAAATCTGTACACATTTTAAACAGTGACTGCAGGTTTAAATCTATACACATTTTTTAAAAAAGTGACTGCAGCAGAAATCTGTACACATTTTAAACAGTGACTGCAGGCAGAGATCTTATACACATTTTAAACAGCGATTGCAGGTTGAAATCTATACACATTTAAAACAGCGACTGCAGGTGGAAAAACTATACACATTTTAAACAGTAACTGCAGGTGGGAAATCTATATACATTTTAAAAAGCGACTGCAGGCGGGAAAACGTACACATTTTAAACAGTAACTGGAGGTGAAATCTATACACATTTTAAACAGCGACTGCAGGGGGGAAAACCATACACATTTTAAACAGCGACTGCAGGTCAAAATCTGTACACATTTGAACAGTGTTCAGGCAGAAATCTGTACACATTTTAAACAGTGACTACAAGGGGAAATCTATACACATTTTAAACAGTGACTGCAGGCGGAAATCTATACACATTTGAAACAGTGACTACAGGTGAAATCTATTACATTTTTAACAGTGACTGCAGGCAGAAAGATTTTTAACAAAGTTTCTGGTGCGTTTGTAACGATGTTTATTTAAAGAGTGTGAAAGTTTTTTTTTTTTTTTTTTTTTTTTTTTTTTTTAATGACTGGTGAGTTGATTTAACGTGGTGACAGCCCTGATGTGGCCCTTTGCGGGCGGCTGGGCTATAAGCAACATTATCTTTATCTTATCTCCTGCAGGCAGAAACTATCCACATTTTAAACAGTGACTGCAGTGGAAATCTGTACCATTTTAAACAGTGACGCAAGTGGAAATCTATACACATTTTAAACACGACTGCAGGTGAAATCTGTAGACATTTTAAACAGCGACTGCGGTGGAAATCTGTACACATTTTAAACAGTGACTGCAGGCAGAAATCTGTACACATTGAAAACAGTGACTGCAGGCAGAAATCTGTACACATTGAAACAGTGACTGCAGGTGGAAATCTTACACATTTAAACAGTGACTGCAGGCAGAAATCTGTACACATTTGAAAAAAGTGACTACAGGGGGAAATCTATACACATTTAAACGACTGCAAGGGAAATCTACACACATTTTAAACAGTGATGCAGGTGGAAATCTGTACACATTTTAAACAGTGACTGGAAGGGAAATCGGTACACATTTTAAACAGTGACTGCAGGCAGAAATCTGTACACAATTTAAACAGTGACTGCAAGGGGAAATCTATACACATTTTAACAGTGACTGCAGGCAGAAATCTGTACACATTTTTAAAAAGTGGGCTGCAGGGTGAAATCTGTACACATTTTAAACAGTGACTGCAAGGGAAATCTGTACACATTTTAAAAAAGTGCTGCAAGGGGAAATCTATGCACATTTTAAACAGTGACTGCAGGCAGAAATCTGTACACATTTAAAAGCGCTGCAGGGAACTGCAGGTGGGAAAACAACACACATTTAAACAGTGACTGCAGGCAGAAAAACTATACACAATTTAAACAGTTTACGCAGGGGAAATCTATACCATTTTAAAAAAGAGACTGCAGGCAGAAATCTATACACAATTTAAACAGCGACT
>JAFLJL010003495.1:0-20445 GCA_018398815.1 Conus ventricosus
ATCCGCCCACCACCCCCCCCCCACCACCCCCCCTCCCTCACCCTTGTCTCTCTTCTCTCTTCTTGTTGTCAAAGACAAAGAGACCAGACTGCTATGCGGAAGCTGGGGTAAGCCGAGTCACAAGACTTGGGGTTCTTGGTTTCTGGTTTGCTTCAGTTGTTTGTGCACTTTTCTTTTATGTTGTCGTGGTGATGGTGGTGGTGGTGGTGGTGGAGGTGGTGGTGGTGGTGGTGGTGGAGGTGGTGGTGGTGGTGAGTGGTGGTGGAGGCGGTGGTGGTAGTGGTGTGTGTTGTGTGTGTGTGTGTGTGTGTGTGTGTGTGTTTGTGTGTGTGTGTTTGTGTGTGTGTGTGTGTGTGTTGTGTGTTGTGTTTGTGTGTGTGTGTGTGTGTGTGTGCGTGCGTGCGTGCGTGCGTGCGTGCGTGCGTGTGTGTGTGGTGTGTGTGTGTGTGTGTGTGTGTGTGTGTGTGGTGTGTGTGTGTGTGTGTGTGTGTGTGTGTGTGTGCGTTCGCGCGCGCGCGCGCGCGCGCGCGCGTTTGTGTATTCTGCTTTTTCTCGCTTTCTGTCTCTGCCAGTTGATCAATTTTTTTCCTTAAGAATAAATGAAAAGGCAGGTAGTTGACAACTAGCCACCAGACCTTGATCTGACTGTATGTCGTCAACATGCACTTCAGTGCCCGCCGTCTTCTCACCCTCACCCTGCCCCACCTCTTTTTTTGTACTCCCAGTTCTTATAGAACAGGGAGTACTTTAGAATGGGAACGAAGAAATGCTGTCTGTGTGTGTGTCTGTGTGTGTGTCCGTGGTCAAAATGTGTTCCACTCGTTCCAGACAAAACTACTTGGCCGATCTTTCTGAAAATTTGTAGCTATGTTCATTATGGGTCCCAGATGATGCCCGATGTTTTAGTTTACCGTTATAGCCGTTACTAACGGCTGTAACGGCCTGTAACGGTTTTCTTCTTTATGGGATATCTCAGAAAGTACTTGGCCTATCTTTGTAAAAATGAGCAGGTACGTTCATTATGGGTCACGGATGATGCCCGATGTTTTAGTTTACCCCGTTATAGCCGTTACTAACGGCTGTAACGGTTTTTCTTCTTTATGGAATATCTTAGAAATTACTTGGCCGATCTTTCTGAAAATTAGTAGGTATGTTCATTAAATGGTCACGGATGGGGCCCGATGTTTTAATTTACCCCGTTATAGCTTACTAATGGCTGTAACGGCCTGTAACGGTTTTTCTTCTTTATGGAATATCTCAGAAAGTACGTGGCCGATCTTTCTGAAAATTTGTAGGTATGTTCATTATAGGGCACGAATAATGAGCGATGTTTATCGTTATAAACCGTTACTAACGGCTATAACGGTCTATAACGATTTTTCTTCTTTATGGCATATCTCCGAAAGTATTCAGTCGATCTTTGTGACAATTAGAAGCTATGTTCATTATGGGTCACGGATGATGCCTGATGTTTTAGTTTACCCGTTATAGCTGTTACTAACGGCTGTAACGGCCTGTAAAAGGTTTTTCTTCTTCATGGAATATCTCAGAAAGTACTCAGCCGATCTTTGTGAAAATTTGTAGGTATGTTCATTATGTGTCACGAATAATGCCCGATGTTTTACTTTACCGTTAGAGCCGTTTACTAACGGCTGTAACGCCTGTGACGGTTTTTCTTCTTTATGGAATATCTCAGAAAGTACTTGGCCGATCTTTGTGAAAATTAGCAGGTATGTTCTAATTATGGGTCACGGATGATGCCCCATGTTTTAGTTTACCCCATTGTAGCCGTTACTAACGGCTGTAACGGCCTGTAACGGTTTTCTTCATGGAATATCTCAGAAAGTCCTTAGCCGATCTTTGTGAAAATTAACAGGTATGTTCATTATGGGTCACGGATGATGCCCGTTGTTTAGTTTAACGTTAGAGCCGTTACTAACGGCTATAACGGCTCATAATGGTTTTTCTTCTTTATGGAATATCTCAGAAAGTACGTGGCCGAACTTTCTGAAAATTTCTAGGTGTGTCCATTATGGGCGACGGATGATGCCCGACGTTTTAGTTTATTTACCGTTGTAGCCGTTACTAACGGCTGTAACGGCCCATCATGGTTTTTCTTTTTATGGAATATCTCGGAAAGTACTTGGCCGATCGTTGTGAAAATTTGTAGGTATGTTCATTATGGTCACGGATCATGCCCGACGTTTAATTTACCGTTATAGCCGTTACTAACGGCTATAACGACCCATAACGATTTTTCTTCTTTATGGAATATCTCAGAAAGTACGTGGCGGATCTTTTTGAAAATTTGTAGGTATGTTCATTATGGGTCACAGAGATGCCCGATGTTTAAGTTTACTGTTATAGCCGTTACTAACGGCCCATAATGGTTTTCTTCTTTATGGAAAATCTCAGAAAGTTTGCACACCACCTATGGTGTACCAGAGATTCTTGTGTGCTTCCACTGAGGAGTGCCATGGTTTGATGTTTAGATTAACCGAGGGAGGTAGTCTGATGACCCCCGATGAGTTCGCCCAGTTGTGTGGCGATCTAAGGAGGAATCCCTTTGTAGGCACTGACCGGCGACGGGCCGGAAATTCCAAAGAGGGAATACTCTCGGCCAGACTGGGGAAGAGACTGGGGAAAGTATATGGAGGTGCCAGCCCCATTATGTAAGAGGAAGATCAGTAGTTGTGGGAGGGACTTACTATTTAGGATGTTGCTCAGCCGGGAGATTTTAAGGAAATAGTTCTGATTACTATTTTTTATTTCAAACTTGTGAGACCTAGGATCACGCAATGTTTGAGAAGATGTTATATGCTTAGGTTAGAGGGACATGTAGGTGATATGAAGTTTGTAGTTAATAGTTGCAGTTAAACATATAAGACCCTTATAAATATTCATGAGGCGTAGGAATCTGACAGATGGCGTCCCTGGGTAACGCTAGGGGAAGCGTGGGTGCTCTGGAAGTTAGCCTACGGAGTTATTCAGTCAGGCCCCAAATCTCAAACGGAGAGGACTACACCTTAGTCTGTGAAGTGTGGTGAGGTGTGTTCGATGGCACCAGAAATGCCACGGTTGCTAGAGCCCTTTGTCGTTACTTCTGCCTTTATTTTCCTTTTTCCCCTTTACTTGTACCTTTTTTCTTTTCCTTTTGTTGGGCATTGTCACCAGCCCTTTATATGCATAAAACTTAGACCAAATTAAAAAGAAAGAAAATCTTCACTGGGCCTGACTCATTTGTCTTTTTGGATGAACCTAGTCCAACTTTCTCCCCGAACCCGATCTCCCTCTGTGCGTTTCTATTTACAGTAGAACAAGGGGAGGTTTACAAGTTCTTCGCCGATCTTTCTGAAAATTTGTAAGATATGTTCATTATAGTCACGATGATGCCGATGTTTACCAAATAGCCATTACTAACGGTTACACCACCCAAGACCGGTTTTTACTCTTTAGGAATATACACGCGTATTCGGGATAAATTGGAGTACGTTTAATGCTTTGCATCTTGTTTTTTCTACCCTTTTCACCCCACTCTACCACCCACCCACCTTCTCGTCCCCCCCCCCCCCCCCCCCCCCCCCCCCCCCGCTCCTTTCCCAGCAAAAGTCGTTGCGGTTCTCTGTCTTTGTGTCTGTCTCTGCCGATGTCCTCCGTGTCTGTCTGTCTGTCTGTCTGTCTCTGTCTGTCTCTTTCTCCCTGTCTTTGTCTCTCTCTCTTTCTCTCTGTCTCTGTCTCTGTCTCTGTCTGTCTCTGTCTCTGTCCCTTTGTCTCTGTCTGTCTGTCTGTCTGTCTGTCTCTCTCTCTCTCTCTCTCTCTCTCTCTCTTTCTCTTTGTCTCTGTCTGTCTCTGTCTCTTTGTCTCTGTGTGTGTGTCTGTCTGTTTCTCTCTCTCTCTCTCTCTCTCTCTCTTCTCTCTCTCTCTCTCTCTCTCTCTCTCCTCACTCTCTCTCTCTCCACACTGTACTTCAAACTTTTCTTTCTATTTTTTTTCTTCCCCCAAGGCCCCCCCCCCCCCCCCTGTCCCGCCCCCCCTCTCCCCCCCCCCCCAGTCCCCTGCCCCCCCTCCTTCGTCCCTCTCCCCCTGCTTCCTCCTCTCCCCCCCCCCTCCCACCCCCAGTCTCCCTCCTCCTCCTCCTCCCTCAGACTCTTGTTATTGCGGTTTTTTTTTTTTTTCAGGTAAAACAGACGGGGGAAAACAAAACATTAAGGTGTACAGTATCAGAGTGGTTTTTAAAGTATATAGGGCGCGGGTCAAGGCTCGGGCAGACAGTCACAAGACGTTGACACAGCAGCGGGAAGTTTAGGGTCTGGCACATTTACCCCGGGCTGGATGTCACTGCACGCGCTCGGCCTTTTCCTTTCGCTTTGCCAGCGCCATCTCGCCTCTTTTTTCCTCCTCTCCCTCCTTCCCACCTTCCTTTGCCCTTCTGTCATTCCTCACTCTCTGTCTCTGTCTCTGTCACTGTCTCTGTCTCTGTCTCTTTCCCCGATTTACTGTCTCTGTCTCTTTCCCTGACTTACTGTCTCTGTCTCTGTCTCTTTCCCTGACTTAATGACTCTGTCTCTGTCTCTTTCCCTGACTTAATGACTCTGTCTCTGTCTCTTTCCCTAACTTACTGTCTCTGTCTCTGTCTCTTTCCCTGACTTATTGTCTCTGTCTCTTTCCCTGATTCTCTGTCTCTGTCTCTTTCCCTGATTCTCTGTCTTTGTCTCTCTCCTGACTTAATGTCTCTGTCTCTGTTTCTTTCCCTGACTTAATGTCTCTGTCTCTTTCCCTGACTTACTGTCTCTGTCTCTTTCCCTGACTTACTGTCTCTGTCTCTTTCCCTGATTCTCTGTCTCTGTCTCTTTCCCTGATTCTCTGTCTCTGTCTCTTTCCCTGACTCTCTGTCTCTGTCTCTTTCCCTGACTCTCTGTCTCTGTCTCTGTTTGTTTCCCTGACTTAATGTCTCTGTCTCTTTCCCTGACTTACTGTCTCTGTCTCTTTCCCTGACTTACTGTCTCTGTCTCTTTCCCTGACTCTCTGTCTCTGTCTCTTTCCCTGATTCTCTGTCTCTGTCTCTTTCCCTGACTCTCTGTTTCTGTCTCTATTCCTGACTCTCTGTCTCTGTCTCTTTCCCTGACTCTTTGTCTCTGTCTCTTTCCCTGACTCTCTGTCTCTGTCTCTGTCTCTATCCCTGATTCTGTCTCTGTCTCTTTCCCTGGCTCTCTGTGTCTGTCTCTTTCCTGACTCTCTGTCTCTGTCCCTGACTCTATGTCTCTGTCTCTTTCCCTGACTCTCCGTCTCTGTCTCTATCCCTGACTCTCTGTCTCTGTCTCTTTCCCTGGCTCTCTATGTCTGTCTCTTTCCCTGACTCTCTGTCTCTGTCCCTGACTCTATGTCTCTGTCTCTTTCCCTGACTCTCCGTCTCTGTCTCTATCCCTGACTCTCCGTCTCTGTCTCTTTCCCTGGCTCTCTATGTCTGTCTCTTTCTCTGACTCTCTGTCTCTGTCCCTGACTCTCCGTCTCTGTCTCTATCCCTGACTCTCCGTCTCTGTCTCTTTCCCTGGCTCTCTATGTCTGTCTCTTTCCCTGACTCTCTGTCCCTGTCCCTGACTCTATGTCTCTGTCTCTTTCCCTGACTCTCCGTCTCTGTCTCTATCCCTGACTCTCCGTCTCTGTCTCTTTCCCTGACTCTCTGTCTCTGTCTCTGTCTCTTTGCCTGGCTCTCTATGTCTGTCTCTTTCCCTGACCCTAGGCGGTTGTCTAGCGCTTGCTGCTTACGGATTGCCGGTGTCTTCTCCGGCGGGTTGTCTCACGACGACTGGATACTAACTGCTGCTCACTGCCTGTTGACTTCCGGTGTTGATCTGAGTTTAAACAAATCTTAAATAAATGTTAGCCAACCGCCAAAAAAAAAAAAAAAAAAAAAAGAAAACGCCCCAGACAGCAAGGGTCCTAGGACCCACCTAGGGCCCACCTAGGTTCTGGCTAGATTCAGCTTGTCCAAGCTGGAGCTAGCTAGAACCTAGGTGGACCCTAGTACCCTTGCTGTAAGGGGCGGACAAACGAATCACAAGACAAAACACGACGCGTTTCGACCTCTTCGGTCTTCTTCAGGCAAGAGGCAAAACAATTAGGACAACGAAAATGAACGAGCAATCACGTATCTTCAATCACTTCAGTTTGATCTGAGGTTGTTAAATTTACGATTTGTTCGCAATCGGTGTATTTAGAAACAAAATATTAAGAAAAGGCCTCGGAGCAGGCAATACAAATATATCTGCCTTCAAAAGGGATTGCGATGGTTCCCTTATGCAGCTAGTGAAGAGTTTTCATATCTGTAATATATTTTCTTAAATTCATGTTCCCAGTTTCTCCATCTTCAAATCCCCCCCCCCCCCCCCCACCTCCTTAAGTCCAAATCTTTGCCAAGTCATTACTGTGAAGACAGTTCAGTTGTTGGCCTGCGCTTGTTTTTTCCCCCCACTATTAGATTGTTCGTCTATGTATTTGTCTGACTTTTTTTTTATTCAAGTTTAAAAGGCTGTGTCAGTCTTGAAGAAAAGTTACTCTGTGTTAGGTTTTCTTATGGGAGCAAACTTTACCCCACTTATTTACTGTTTATTGTTTACTGTTCCCTGCCTCATTTCATTTCCAATTTTATTAAGAAAAGGACAATGAGGTGATGAATCGAGGGTGGAAGTAAAACGGATGAAGTATGATACATATGTTTGTGACAGAGGGGTAGGGGTACTCGGAGGGAAAAGCATCAGTCAGGAGCTAACAAAAAAAGTCCAGTTGAACTGCCTGACAGTGTAACTGATCGCATCCCGGTGTCTCCTCTCACGGGTGGCCTCGCGACGCCCTGATATTGACTGCTGCCCGCAGTGGACTGTTGGTATCGGGACTGGAACAGGACTGCTCATGGTGCGACGGTGTCTGTGGGAGATGGAGTGAGCAACCGGTGGAGAAATGCCACCGAGGAGCATTGGAAGAAGAGACAGCCAAAAAAAAAAAATATATATATATATATAATAAAATAAAGAAGAACAAAGGGAAAAAAACATTGCAATCTGCGAGCGAATGTCCATCAGCAATTAGCACACAGATTATGCATGGTAAGTGAGAGTCAATGGGTAGAAACGCAGGTGGGAAAAATAGGAGATTGGAGACCCCACTCAAAAAAAAAAAAAAAAAAAAACTACCGAAAACGAAACGAACATCACACACACACACACACACACACACACACACACACACACACACACACACACACACACACACACACACACACACACACACACACACACAAAAGAAAAATGTGCCGGAAAATTGAAGACTGGAAGGCCTACATTACAAATCGGCAAAAATTGAAGACTGGAAGGCCTACATTACAAATCGGCAAAAATTGAAGACTGGAAGGCCTACATTACAAATCGGCAAAAATTGAAGACTGGAAGGCCTACATTACAAATCGGCAAAAATTGGAGGTTGGGAGGCCTACATTACAAATCGGCAAAAATTGAAGACTGGAACGCCTACATTACAAATCGGCAAAAATTGGAGACTGGAAGGCCTACATTACAAATCGGCAAAAATTGGAGGTTGGAGGATCCACACTGAGAAAGAAGAAAGAAAGAGACGGCAACAACAAAATAACAAAGATTTCAAGATTTCCTGTGTTTTGATAACTGAAAATAGTTTCGACGATTTAAAGCACTCCAGGCAAGAATATCTGCGAAAAGTCAAACGGTATCAAATCTGGCTGAGTGTTTAACTGAAGGGGAAAAATATCTGTTAACTACAAAGTAAGATGGAATAGACCAGAACACGCACATGGGAACAGCACACAGACAAATTCTGCCCGTGGGATAGCGAACTCGTCTGGGAAGCGAGAAAATCCCCCCGTGATCCGCAGTTGGAGGGTGGCAGGTGGTTGAGATGAACGTCCTCATACTAGAGCGTTTAGAGACATGTTGTGCACTGCAGCAAGCTGTGGTACACAGATTCAGTTGTCTGGTGAACTTGGACGGCCGGCAGCTTCGGGTGAGGTCTGCATCTGCGTGAGGAAGGAGGCATCCAGGGTAGTCGTTTCCCTCAAGCAGGAGCCTGGGTCAAGATTCTCGTTCGTTTGTTGTCGCTGTTTTCTTCTTCTCTTGGCAGCCGTCCCAGACGGGTGACTGGTTGATGACGGTTTATGACTTTGTCGTCCTCCCTCCAAGGCCGTCTCCAGGACTAAGGGGCGGCGGTCTTCATGCCGTGTGGCGACGGTCCTGTACCGCGTGAGGCCGACTCAGGAAACGGGCAGAGCAGCAGTCTTCAAGCCGCTGCGAAGATCCACGACCATTCTGCTCTCGTGCGGGACGCTCCCACCACTCCCTTCCCCAAGGGGAAGCCCCTGCTGGTCGTGCAGATCATGAGGGAGTCTCAGAATGGCAGTACATCGTCGCCGAACTGCTCCACAGCCTCAAGTGCCGATCCACAGCGACACAAGCTAAATTGGTTGGCGAGGGAGGTGGGCTGCGCCGCCCGACGCCTGTGTTCCACCTAGCCGCCTTCCGCTGGTAATTCCACCTCCCAGCGGTTATGACGATGTGGAGGCTTGTCACACGGTGCGGGTATTGTTTTAACTCATCCTCTCCACTCGGCCTTCAGTGGTGCCTTGAGTGCTAGACTTTGATGTTGATAATTACACAAACACGGGTGATGTATTTGATTATTTGATTCATCAGACTTTTCCCCTCAAATTCAGGCATTTGCATGTATCAGCTGCCAAACTGCTGCCTGATTTGCCTGCCTACGGTTGAAGAGTTCGATGCTGACTTAAGCGCTGCCTTGTCTGATTTTAAGATATCTGAATTTTTTCTATAACCCATGATTCCGAATACACATACATGCCATTCTTTTTATTTTATATACACAGCATGAGCAGGACGCATATGCCCGAATGAAATGTAGACAGTGTTGTTCTCTGTAGTATTTGTGCATCGTTGATAAACGCCTGTTGTTCATTCACATTTATTCTAATATAGAAAGTATCCGCGGTTGTTTTCTTTTATTTACTTGTTCGTTTATTCTTATGTAACTCTCGATTTATAATCAATGTTTAAAAATGAGTGAAACAAAGTCACAAACAAACACAAGATGCGAAGCATCTAAACGTACTCCAGTTTTCCAAACCGCTTATAAATCGGCCAAGTGCTTTGTGAGATAAGAAATAAAGGTAAAATAACGGTTTTAACGGTTATTTAACCGATGTACACTTTTGAAACTGGTATTTTAGTCCTTACTGGGCTAAAGCCTGTGTACATACCAAATTTCATCCAAATCGGACAATATGTCAAGAATAACGGTTTTTAACGGTCAGATTTTGAAACACTGAATGGAAGTGCCATTTGTGTGTGATGACCTTTCTATATACAAAATTGCATTAAAATCCACCAATATCTAACAAATAACGGCAAAAAAAACGGTTTATCGGTTTATATAACCGATATACACTTTTGAAACGGTATTTTTAGTCCTCACTGGGCTAAAGCCTGTGTACTACCAAATTTCATCAAATCGGACAATATGTCAAGAATAAGGGTTTTTTAAACGGCCAGATTTTGAAAACACTACAGGAAGTGCCATTTGTGTGTGATAACCTTTCTATATACAAAATTTCATTAAAACCCCCCAATATATAAAAAAATAACGGCAAAATGACGGTTTTATCGGTTATATAACCGATATGCACTTTTGAAACCGGTATTTTAGTTCTCACTGGGCTAAAGCCTGTGTACATATCAAATTTCATCCAAATCGGACAATATGTCAAAAATAAGGGTTTTTTAAAACGGTCAAATTTTAAAAAACACTATTAGAAGTGCCTTTGTGTGTGATAACCTTTCTATATACCAAATGTCATTAAAATCCACCTATATATAAGGGAAATAACGGCAGAAAAACGGTTTTTAACGGTTTTTTTAATCCATTTTCAGCATTACATCACTTACATATGGACAGAGGATCGATTTGTCAAAGATTCATCCAAACCGCTTATAAATTTGGGCCCAAGTACTTTCTGAGATATTCATAAAGAAGAAAAACCGTTACAGGCCGTTGCAACCGTTAGTAACGGCTATAACGGGGCCCAACTAAAACATCAGGCGTCTTCCGTGACCCATAATGAACATACCTGCTAATTTTCATAAAGGTCGGCCAAGTATTTTTCTGAGATATTCCATAAAAAAGAAAAACAGTTACAGGCCGTTACAGCCGTTAGTAATTGTTATAACGGTAAACTAAAACATCGGGCTTTATTCGTGACCCATAATAAACATACCTACAAATTTTCAGGAACATCGGTCAAGAAACTTTCTGAGATATTCCTAAAGGAAGAAAAGCGTTACAGGCCGTTACAGCCGTTAGTACGGCTGTAACGGTAAACTAAAACGTCGGGATCTTTTCTTGACCCATAATGAACATGCCTGCAAATTTCAGAAAGATCGACCCAGTAGTTTTGTCTGGAGCGAGGTGGAACACATTTTGACCACGGACACACAGACAGACAGACAGACAGACAGACACACACACACACACACACACACACCACACACACACACACCACCACACACACACACACACACACACACACGCATTTTTTCGTTTCCCATTCTAAAGTACTCCCTGTTCTTTAAAAAACTGTGTCAAGGAGCGTGGAACCTCTCACAAAAGGCATTAGACGCTTGGAACAAAGGGACATTGTACGTGGTAACAAATAGGTAATTGACCAATTAACCAGGGTACCTTACCCACCGCACCGGCCGAACTGTGTAAAAGGAGGCCGGAGTGGTCAGATGACAAACAACACCTGGGAGAGAGTTCGGACCTGCCGGTGGCAAAAGGGGGAAAGGGAAATGTAACCACTACGCCTCGGCCCCCAAGTGAGCGCTAAATGCTCGGTCAGCTGAGGTTTTGTGTAAACAGTCAGTGAGACAGGGGTCTTGGATTCGTTCGGATGGTGTTCCCGAGGGTCACTGTGTTGGTTCTATTGTCAGGCTGGCTGAATGTGGGTGGAGGTTGTAGAAACCCTCCTTAAGTTTAATTACTGTGTTAACTGACCACCGAAGTCGGCGGGAATTTTCGATGTCATCTGGGGCTAAGTGTGTGTTTGCTAATCAATTAGGTAGGGATGTGGGTAAATGCTGATGTGTGTGGAATGTAGCGAGTGGAGAATTCAGGTACTTGTGAACTAGGGGTTTGAGAATCAGCGTGGACAAAGGCATGGCCCGAAGGGAAATCCTTTGTTTCCCTCCCTATTTAACTGAGGGAGAACAACGTTTTGCGAGAACAACCCCAGGAGAGAGAGAGAGAAGCAGAGGGAGAGAGAGAGAGGAGAGGAGTGAGCAGGACAGAGAAAGGGTCGAGAGAAACGTGGTCTGGGAGATAGAAGAGACAGCAAGGTCTTAGAGTTAAAGACAAGCTGGAAGAGAAGGAAAACTAAGTTTGAAGCCCAGAGGTGGGGGGAAGACAGAGAAACTGAATTTGAACCCAAGGTGGGTAAAGAAGACGAAGAAGAAGAGTTCGACGTCGAGATCCCAGAGCGACCACGAAGACCCAGTCTGAAGCCTGGACCAGTCAACCAAGGGCATCACCATCAAGCAGTGCTGAAGAAGACGTGAAGAGACTTTTTTCAAGAACTGTGGTGTGGTGTGAAAGCATGGTTGTGTGTGTGAAAACCTGGCCAGGTAAGAAGTCATTTTATTTAACCCGGGATTAGGAAGTATTGATCTTTATGTTTTGATATTTCATTGTTGTGTTTTGATTGTTCATGATTAATTATAAGTAGCTAGAAATTGTATTTCTTGTTTCAGTCGTGTTAGGAAAGAATCGAATGCGTGACATCCCATTCCCAGAGAGAGGTGATGTTTGGTGTGCGCATGAGTGTGCATATGCGTGTATGAGTGCAAAGATAACCTTGGTGTGTTAACCCTGAACTAATAATACTAAAACTTATTTGCACTTAAGAAATACCATCACGATTTCCCCGTCTGGACAAAGTGGCGAGCCTGCCAGGATTGCATGGCCCAAATTAGTCTCAGGCGGGAAACAAATGAGTACTAGAGTAGTACTGGGGCGAAGCGCCCACTAAAGGCAATTATAATTAGCCTTTTTTAAATTTTATTTCCTTTAGTTCTTTGAGTGCTGAGTATTGACTTGAGTGTAGGGTGGTTGTTTTAAATCAAAGGTCGTTCATAAAAGCGAAGAACGAGGTTCTAGTCTTAACTCTCAAGAGCTGTGGTTTAAGATTAAGGCTCCTTTGTGCTAGGAACACTACCACTGGTTGGTGTACTCATAACGTTTAGTGTACACTGTTGACTGACGTTTTTCCGGGTCTATAAGAGTAACTGTTTTAGTGGTGCTAAAACATATCAGAAAAAGAAAGGCTGAAGAAAGTTTTACCCCATAGAGAACTAGCAAGTTTGGGGAAGAAATAGGATATGCAGGAGATGAGCTACGTAGATTCATTGAAACTCAGCAAAAGACTGAGAGAGATAAAAGGGGCTGAAAGAAGGAAATTTGAAAAGGAGGCAGAAACTGTGCATCAAAGGCTAAAGCAGACCCCAGAGTGTATAGCTGCCAAGCAAGAGCAGTGCAAGAGGGCTAGAGCAGATGCAGAGAGTGCAGCTGCAAAAGCGAGAGCAGATGCAGAGAGTGCAGTGCTAAAGCGAGAGCAGACGCAGAGAGGGCAGCTGCCAGAGCGAAGCAGAAGCGGAATCGGAGATCTTACCCAAAAACAAATTGATTTGGAAAGAATAAAGTCTGAAAATCGCAGTGAAATGGACCCCAGTTCTGAGTCGTAGGCCCAGACTAAGTTGCGCCCCTTTGACCTAACTCCCACTGTTCAGAGAAGAAACTGATTCGATCGAGCCTATATCAGTCGGTTTGAATCGTTTGCCGAGCACGAGGGCTGGCCCGAAAATGACTGGGCAATAAACCTGTTGCCTTGTTGACGGGTCGTGCCTTACACACCCGTTCCACCCTACCCAAAGGTGATCAGAGAGATTTTGACAAGGTGAAACAAACAGTACTAAAGGCGTATGATTTGACTGAAGAGGTTTTAGGCGTAGTTTCGCGAGGCGAGAATCGAACAGGGGTGAGACATACACACAGTTTGGTGTTAGACTGGATCACTATTTCAACAAATGGGTAGAACTTAGTGGAGTAGACAGTGATTTGAAAGGCCTTTAAGGCATGGTGATGAAGGAACAGATACTTGATGGGGTTTTGGGACGGGCCTTACCATCCACATTAAGGGAAAAAAGGGGCAACCACAATAGCTGAGGTACTTCAGACGGCAGAGACTTACCGGGAAGCGAGGCGTGATTTGCCTGAACAAGAGGAAAGCCCGGAAGCATATTCAGAGGATGGCAGGCCAGCACATGACTCACATAATGAGTCAGTAGTACACACCGTAGGCCCACGGCGTCACGTGAGCAAACAAGGGTGAAAACCAATAGCCACGTGGCTAGGAAGGGGCGTAACCCGTTTTCTGTGTGATAAGACAGGACCTTGGCTAGGACTGCCGATTTTTGACCTCAGAAAAGCAGCAGAATGAGGATAGGCCAAGAGAGAGGCAGATGAAAAGATGAACAAGATGACAGTGTTATTTTGTTGGATTGTGCTGTGTGTTCACAGATTCAGGCGATAACATGGATGTGCACAAAGGCAGAGTGGGGGCCAATGTGGTTAATGTCATTAGAGACTCTGGGGCACTGGCGTCATGTGAAGGAGTCCCTGGTTGAGAAGGGATAATTCACAGGTAAAACACGAGTGTAGACAAATTAGATGGAACAGTAGCAGAATTCAAAACGGCCAGGTGTTCATTGATACACCTTCTAAGTGGATCGTACAGGCTTTGGCTGTTCCAAACCACCGTATGATTTGGGAAATTGGGAACACTTCAGGAGCACGTGGGGTACGAAAAACCCAAACCCTGACTTCTCTGTTGAATCAGGGAAAAGAAATCACGGAGAGAAAGGCCCCAGGCCCGGGCACAACTTCAGAAAACACTGGAGCGTGTCCGGTGAGACTAACCCACTCACTTAAGAGCAGAGCAAAAGGGCGATCACTCGCTTAGAAAATTGGTTAGGCTTGCTCACACAGGACAGAAAAAGGTGTGAACGAGGGCACCCTCGGGTTTCGAGTTAGACAACGGCATATTGTACCCAACTTTTACTCATTCGCGTTCGGAAAAAACAAAGAAGCAGGTTGTCTTCCTAGGCAACGCAGAAAGGCGGTGATGTTCGACAATCATGTGTTTTCAGCATCGGGCCATCGCGGTAGAAAGGCACACAAAAGGTTGTGACGCAAGAGTACTACTGGCCAGGTATCCTTGGGGATGTCAGGCGTTTCTGTTCACATTGCAAACATGTCGCGCGGTACGACAACGTGGGTAGAGAGTGAAGAAAGAGTGACGGGACGTAGGCAAAATAAATGGTCGGGCGAAAAGTCGGGTTGTGAGTGCGTGTGTCTTTTGCAGTTTTCGCGTATGCGTGACGTGGCTGGTTGCGGGCCACGTGTATGAAGAGAAGGGGAGAGAATTTCCGTAAAAAAAACATAATGGTTTTATGGCCACACGACTTAGAAATGGTGGAGATTTCAGATCTATGTTGATATTTGCTTGGATAGTGTGTTGTATTGATTTTTCTCTATAATTTTTGTTGCAAGAAAATCTTGGTGCGTTCTCTGGTGTAAGTTTGGTTATGAGAGGCCCATATTAGCACTGGTTTAAATGGGAAAATTATGAGTTTCATCTCCTTGAATGTTAAGTTTAGCCAATGCGGGCATTGTCTTCGAGTGGGGGAATTTGTCAAGGAGCGTGAAACCCCTCACAAAAGGCATTAGACCTTGGAAACAAAGGACATTGTACGTGGTATACAAATAGGTAATTTACCAATTAACCAGGGTACCTTACCCACGCACACGGCCCGCTGTGTGAAGGAGGCCGGGGGTGGTCAGATGACAAACAACACCTAGGAGAGAGTTCGGACCTGCCGGTGGCGAAAGGGGGAAGGATGTAACCACTACGACCTCGGCGCCCCAATGTGAGCGCTAAATGCTCGGTCGCAGTGAGGTTCTTGTGTAAACAGTCCCGTGAAGAGCAGGGGTCTTGGATTCGTTCGGATGGTGTTGCGAGGGTCACTGTGTTGGTTCTATTGTCCCGGCTGGCTGAATGTGTGTGGAGGTTGGGAGTAACCCTCCCTTAAAATAATTACTGTGTTAACTGACCACCGAAGTCGGCGGGAATTTTCGATGTCCATCTGGGGCTAAGTGTGTGTTTGCTAATCAATTAGGTAGGGGTTGTGTGTAAATGCTGATGTGTGTGGAATGTAGCGAGTGGAGAATTCAGGGTACTTGTGAATAGGGGTTTGAGAAGCAGCGTGGACAAAGGCATGGCCCCAAGGGGAAACCTTTGTTTCCCTCCCTATATAAACTGAGGGAGAACAACGTGTCGCGAGAACAACACCCGGAAGAGAAGAAGAGAAGGAGAGGAGAGAGAGAGAGAGGAGAGGAGTGAGCAGGACAGAGAAAGGGTCGAGAGAAACGTGGTCTGGGAGATAGAAGAGACAGCAAGGTCTTAGAGTTAAAGACCCAAACTGGAAGAAAGGAAAATAAGTTTGAAGCCCAAGGTGGGTGAAAACAGAGAAACTGAATTTGAACCCAGAGTGGGTGAAAAAGACGAAGAAGAAGAGTTCGACGTCGAGATCCAGAGACGACCACGAGACCCAGTCCTGAAGCTGGACCAGTCAACCAAGGGCATCACCATCAAGCAGTGCTGAAGAAAACGTGAAGGACTTTTTTCAAGAACTGTGGTGTGGTGTGAAAGCGTGGCTGGTGTGTGTGAAAACCTGGCCAGGTAAGAAGTCATTTTATTATAACCCCGGGGTTAGGAAGTATTGATCTTTATGTTTTGATATTTCATTGTGTGTGATTGATTTTTCATGATAAAATTTTAAGTAGCATAGAAATTGTATTTCTTGTTCTCAGTCGTGTTAGGAAAGAATCGAATGCGTGACATCCCATTCCAGAGAGAGGTGAAAGTTTGGTGTGGCATGAGTGTGCATTGCGTGTTGAGTGCAAAGATAACCTTGGTGTGTTAAGCCTGACTAATAATACATCAACTTAGTGCACTAAGCAATACCATCACGATTTCCCCCGTCCTGGACAGACTGGGAGTACAAAAAATGATTTTAGATGAAGAAACCAATATAAACGCGACCTCCTTTTTGAACAGCACACAATTGCGCATGTTAAAGCACCCACAGCAACGAGGGATGAAGAGCCCCAGGTTGCGAACCTCCTGTCCCTAACAGCCTATGCTAACTGGACGTAAATCTCCCAGTACCCGCACGCGAAATTTTTCCCCAACCCTTTGGGAAACAAAAAAGCAACAACAAAAAAAAAAACAACCAAAAAACCTCTCTGCAGGAAAATAAACTACGTTGATACGTAATCAAAACCATAGCAGACAGCGGAGAGAACTGGTAAGGTAGGACGGGAAAGAAGGAGGGCGGGAAGGGGCGGGGTCCTAGTTCAGGGAAAGAGATCAGCCCTCACTCAATTGACCACGAAACATCGTGACAAGAAGTCAGTGGTTTACGTATGACAACGTTGTTGTTGTTTCCTTGTCATCCTTTTCCTGACAGGGGCCCGTGACATAATGGCCAGCCACGGCAGCCGAGTCACAAGACCCGGGCCAACAATGAGAACACGGGTCTGGAACTTTGCCCTATTCCCCACGCGTTCGCAGCATATAGAAAGAGAAAGAGACAGAGACGTGAAAAACAAAACTCTGTGTGTCTCAGTGTCGGTCTTGGCCCGTCTGTCTGTCTGTCTCTGTCTCTGTCTCTGTCTGTCTGTCTGTCTGTCTGTCCCGTCTCTTCTCTCTCTCTCTCTCTCTCCCTCTCCTCTCTCCCTCTCTCTCTCTCTCTCTCTCTCTCCCCTCTCTCTTCTCTCTCCCCCTCTCCCCTCTCTCTTTCTCTCTCTTCTCTCGTTTCTTGAATGGTAAATTCAAGCAATTTTTTTTAATGTAGAACATTCCCTTCTTCTTCTTCTTCTTCTTCTTCTTCTTTCTTCTTTCCTTCTTCTTTCTCTCCATCTTGGCTTGTGCCATTTGCGGTGTAATTCGACATATCATATTTCCTGCATATCGTTTGCCTTTCTTTTTTTTCCCCCTCTTTTTTTTTTTTCCGTATTCGTTTCTTTCCCTTTTTTTCACCATTTTTTCCTTCCTTGTCTTTCTTTTCTTCACCTTTTCTCCTTCCTTGTCTTTCTTTTCTTCACCATTTTCTCCTTCCTTGTCTTTCTTTTCTTCGCCATTTTCTCCTTCCCTTTTCTTTCTTTTCTTCACCATTTTCTCCTTCCTTGTCTTTCTTTTCTTCACCATTTTCTCTTCCTTGTCTTTCTTTTCTTCGCCATTTTCTCTTCCTTGTCTTCTTTTCTTCACCATTTTCTCCCCCCTTGTCTTTTTTCTTCACCATTTCTCCTTCCTTGTCTTTCTTTTCTTCACCCTTTTTTCCTTCCTTGTCTTTCTTTCTTCACCATTTTCTCCTTCCTTGTCTTTCTTTTCTTCACCATTTTCTCCTTCCTTGTCTTTCTTTTCTTCGCCCTTTTCTCCTTCCTTGGCTTTCTTTTCTTCACCATTTTCTCCTTCCTTGTCTTTCTTTTCTTCACCATTTTCTCCTTCCTTGTCTTTCTTTTCTTCACCATTTTCTCCTTCCTTGTCTTTCTTTTCTTCACCATTTTCTCCTTCCTTGTCTTTCTTTTCTTCGCCATTTTCTCCTTCCTTGTCTTTCTTTTCTTCACCATTTTCTCCTTCCTTGTCTTTCTTTTCTTCACCATTTTCTCCTTCCTTGTCTTTCTTTTCTTCACCATTTTCTCCTTCCTTGTCTTTCTTTTCTTCACCATTTTCTCCTTCCTTGTCTTTCTTTTCTTCGCCATTTTCTCCTTCCTTGTCTTTCTTTTCTTCACCATTTTCTCCTTCCTTGTCTTTTTTTTCACATTTTCTCCTTCTGTCTTTCTTTCTTCACCATTTTCTCCTTCCTTGTCTTTCTTTTCTTCACCATTTTCTCCTTCCTTGTCTTTCTTTTCTTCGCCATTTTCTCCTTCCTTGTCTTTCTTTTCTTCTTGTGTGAATGTACTTCATGGTGACAATGCATTTTTCTTGTGGAAAAGAAAGAAAGAAAGAAAGAAAAACACACAGAGATTGTGCGCAGTCTCTTTCTCCCTCTATTTCTGACTTTCTTTCTTTCTTCCCATTTCTTACTATCTATAATTCTCTCTCTTCCCCCTCTGTCTCTGTCTCTGTCTCTGTCTCTCTGTCTCTGTCTGCCTGTTTGTCTGTCTACCTGTCTGTCTGTCTGTCTCTCTGTCTCTCTCTCTCTCTCTCTCTCTCTCTCTCTCTCGTTTTGTTTAATGTGTAAAATATTGCTTCTCGTGCCTCGTTTTCATCGAAGAAAATCTGATTGGCACGCCTGACTTTCCTTATCAAATTCTTTACGACTCTGTCTGTCTGTCTGTCTGTCTGTCTCTCTCTCTCTCTCTCTCTCTCTCTCTCTCTCCTCTCTCTCTCTCTCTCTCTCTCAGACACCTGTCGCTTCTGGCTGTAACAATAGAACAGGAGTGAGCATTCAAAAGAAGGGCATTGTTCGGATGGAACATGTGCATGTGATGAGGACTGTCAAGCGTACTCTTCGAACTAGTCTGCGCACCCAATCTTCGCCCCCCCCCCCCCCCTCCCCACCCTCCTCCCTGTACCCCAGAAAAGAAGACAATATGATACGTTTAAAGGACATAAGAATTTATTGTAAAAGAAAATGACTATTAAATGCATACCTGCCGACAAAATGTTAGGAAAAAAGAAAAACGTAGATGATCCGAAAACGGCTCTTTGGGATTTGATCAGAAATTGTCAAGGAAAACGGCAGTCAGGAAAGGCTGCCACTGGGCAGAAAGTCCACCCTTCTAAAGACACATAGAGTGGTGGGGGAAAAAACAGACAGGGGGGTGGGAAGATGCGGAGCATCGGACTTCTCGAGAGGAGCCCTCGCTTCATGAGGATGGTTTACCAAGACCGCATTCCTGGACAGGAAGTGACGGAAGCTGCCCGACATCAGAAGAACTATAAGCAGATTATTATGATGGTCATATGCTCCTTTTTTATATATAATCCACGGTCACCTGCAAAAGAAAAACATGTTCTCTTTTCGTTTATTCAGCATGATTTCTTTTCATCCGGAAATATATATATATATAAATAGACTAATAAAATTCCAAGGATAAGTAACCAAGCACCATTCCAGCAACTTACAGAGTAGCTTGGTGTTGCAATAACTGCAAGAAATAGTCAATTATAAAACAAAGCTTGCTCTTATGTCTTAGATTGAAGAAATAAGGGGAGATAAGCTTACATATCTGCAGTGGTAGTTAATTCTGCCTAACTAACAGTATGTGCTTGAGAGGGTGAACAGGGAATAATAAATGCTTCTCAAAATGAGCCTTCAGCAAGCTTGTAGTCTCCAAGGGGGCGACAATCTCCCAAAAGGGAGAAAAAAAACTCACTAACATATAACTCCTGGTCAGATACCGGTATTTTTGAAACCCGGTTGTTTCTCCTCAGTGGCCCCGGAAAATTGGTAACTTGACTCTCTGCCTTTTCGGTTTTAAGAAGAATGCTATCCAGAAAAAGGCTGGTGTGCAATACCGTAGAATGTTTGTTGAGTTTTCCAAAAAAACAACAACAAAATATATATTATATATTATATATATATATATATATATATATATATATTATATATATAATATATATATATATACACGCGTTGTGTGTGTGTGTGTGTGTGTGTTTTGTGGTTGTGTGTGTGTGTGTGTGTGTGTGTGTGTGTGTGTGTGTGTGTGTGTGTGCGCGTTGTGTGTGTGTGTGTGTGTGGGGGGGGGGGGGGGGGTGCGTGTGCGTTGTGTGTGTGTGTGAGGGAGTGGGGAGAGAGAGTGAGAATGTGTGTGTGTGTGTGTGTGTGTGTGTGTGTGTGTGTGTGTGTGTGTGTGTTGTGTGTGTGTGTGTGTGTGTGTGTGTGTGTGTGTGTGTGTGTGGTGTGTGTGTTTGTGTGTGTGTGCTTGCATCTATAGTTGTGTGGGTGTGTGTGAGGTGTACATGTGCTCGGGTTTGTGTGTGTGTGTGTGTGTGTGTGTGTGTGTGTATGTGTGTGTGTGTGTGTGTGGTGTGTGTGTGTGTGTGTGTGTGTGTGTGTGTGTGTGTGTGTGTGTGTATGCTGTGTGTGTGTGTATGCTGGTGGGGTGCATGTGCGTGTTGTTTGGTGGATTAGCAGAAGTGGCTATGGGTGTGAGTGGGGGTGGTGCGCGCATGTATGTGTCTGGGGTTGTATGGTATGTCTAGCAGGTGGGGTGTTGGTTGAG
>JAFLJL010003496.1:0-7500 GCA_018398815.1 Conus ventricosus
GTTAAAAGTTGATTATTTCTAGAAAGTACGGTTCCCGATTTGTGCGGCCCGATGTGAGGACAGAGTGCGTTGCCTATGCGAGAGCGCATTTGGTTGTGAAAGCGAAATACTTCTGTCTATAACCCCCTGCATCCCTGAATATGAAAATCATATTTTAATAACGAGGGGAGCGTCGGAGACCCGTCACAGCCTCCTTCCATCTGCCGTACACAACTGCCAGTTCCTGCTCCTAACGCCTACTCCATGGTTACGGTAGTCAACAATCATCCGATTCGCTGAACTAACCGCAACCACAAAATTCACTTTGGATAAAAACTAATCTAGTTTTTTAACGACGATGCTCTTGGCATCAACCAAACTTCTTCACAAACTTTGAAGTAAAATAAACTACACCGAAATTGCGTCATTTGAAAGTTCAAATGACGTAACTTTACAACTACGTAAAAAGACGACATTATATTTGTCAAAGACGCCTTTCCATGTTAACACTCTCTCTCTCTCCTCTCTCTCTCTCTCCTCCTCTCTCTCTCCTCTCTCTCTCTCTCTCTCTCTCTCTCTCTCCATATTCCAGCGAAATTCTATATGAATCCCATGTTTCTTTCGATTTTGTCCCCTCATGGCATTCGAAAGACGAAATAACAGTATGCAAAATGAGCATTATATTACCTGAATGAAGCCTTTAATTCAGTTGAGACAAACTCTTCTCTCGTGATTTGTGTTTGTAACACGTACACGTAACGGACTATGAATGTTGCTTCAATGTGCATAACGATACCTGCTGAACACTGTGGTCGCCCCTTGTTCGTTAGGGGGGCGTTGGTTTATTGACCAGATCCTCTGAATCTGAATCCCTCCCATGCTGGGATTGTTCTCACTCAGGTTTTGATTTCTCCATGGGGTTTGCCCACGGCCATGAAGCAGGCCTAAGCAGGGAGCTCATTGGCACTGTCAGGGCCGGATCCGTTTACATGAGGGGGGGGGAGAGAGAAGATGTGTGTGTGTGTGTGGTGGAAGGTGGGGGTGGGTGGGGAGGAGGGACTTCCATGTTGGAGAAAGGGAGTAAACGTGTGCCAGAAACGCCCGTTGAGCCAGCCAGGGTGGGGTAAGGAAGGGGGGGGGGGGGCGAGAGTTCCAGAAACCCCTGCCCCTTCTCCTCCTCACCTCTCCCCCCCCCCCCCCCCCCACTCCCATCCGTCCATGGCCGTTTCTCTCTGTGCATATATACCAAATATAATCAGATCTACAGTGACAGCACCCATTATATTTATGTAGAAATCGTGTTATTTCGGCTTCTCACAGGTGGACTATTCCCGAAACTAATAAAAAGAAGAAACGCTGGATCAGATTTATGAGAGAGAGAGAGAGAGAGAGAGAGAGAGAGAGAGAGAGAGAGAGAGAGAGAGAGGGGGGGGGGGAGTGGGGGTAGAGGAGGTGGCAAAAATGATGGTTCGAGTATCCTCCCCAAACGCGGAGACAGGAGGCAAGTGTAGATATACAGCTTGCTGGGAAAGGGTGGGGGGAGGAGTGGGGGGGGGGGGGAGGCAGGGCAGGAGTGGGGAGGGGAGAGGGGATGGGGTGGGGGGAGGGGGTCCAGAAATCCCGCCACCCCTTCCTGCCACCCCTTCCCCTTCCTTCTCTTCTACCTCTCCTCCTCACTCACTCCTGAAAGCAGTTTTCTGTTGTTTGTTTGGTTTTTTTTTTGGTTGAACCAAGAGTGTCCAGTTTCAAACCGAGCTGACTGAAGGCGAGAAATGAAGCCAATTTGGACCAAGAAACGGGTATTAGTTCCGTCACAGACACAATACAGACAAACAGACAACGGGACCAAACACAAGTGTGTTCGTTTCTACAGTGGACACCTTGTTATTTTCAACGAGTTGGAGGCGTCATCCAACGTCACCATCTTCGATGCGAGCAGAAAAGAAGACTTGTTTTTCAACAATCACCGACGTTTTCTTCCACATGGACGGGTATTCTCAGACTTACACACACACACAACACACACACACACACACGCACGCACGCACGCACGCACGCACGCACGCACGCACACACAGACACACACACACACACACACACACACACCACACACACACACACACACACACACACACACACACACACACACACACACACAAACAAACACACACAAAAAAGACACGGATGTCTTACGGCAAAGCCAGCAGAAACCTGTCATTTCACCGGCTGGGTGAAGAAGACAATTTGATAAGCGACACAAAGGAGGAGTAGAACGCATCATTCCCGATGCCACGAATACGCAGAGAAACCTGCTGCTGACACGGACGTGCATAGAGGTCTAGTCATCAGAATAACGACCAAACGTGTCCCTGTAATTTGACAAGAGAAGAGAGAGAGAGAGAGAGAGAGAGAGAGAGAGAGAGAGAGAGAGAGAGAGACAGAGAGAGACAGAGAGAGAGAGAGAGCTAGAGAGTGTTTGTACGCGCGCGCGCGCGTGTGTGTATCCTGTGTGTGTGTGTGTGTGTGTGTGTGTGTGTGTGTGTGTGTGTGTGTGTGTGTGTGTGTGTGTGTGTGTGGTGTGTGTGTGTGTGTGTCTGTGTGTGTGCACGCGCGCGAGCACGTGTCTGTGTGTGTCTGTGCGTGAGGGCGGGCGGGAGCGCGCGCGAGCGTGTGTGTGTGTGGTGTGTGGTGTGTGTGGCTGACTGGCTGTAACTGTGTATGTACTTGTGTATCTGAGCGTGTGTGTCCGTGCGCACGTACGTGTGTGTATGAGTGTGCGCGTGCGCGTGCGCGTTAGTGTGTGTGTGTGTGTGTGTGGTGTGTGGGGTTATCAGCTCTCTCTCCTCTTCCCCTCTCCTCTCTCTCTCTCTCTCTCTCTCTGTCTGCTGTCTGTCCTCTCTCTCCCCTCCTCCTCTCCCCTCCCCCTCTCTCTCTCGTTGCGCGCTTAATAAAAAACACAAGGGGTGTGTCCCACACCGGTGATTTAGGGTGTCTAGAACGTTTTCTTTTCCCTTTCTTATAACAAAGCTACTAATATTTATGAAACGCCATACAGAGGGCTCACACACACACACAACACACACACACACCCACACACACACACACACACCCCACACACACCCCCCACACCACACCCCCACACACACAAACACACACCCCACAGCTTGTGTAGGTGTTGGAAGACATCCTTATATGTTAAACGTTAAAATTTGTGTTCGTCACGGTTGAAGAGGACTTAAGGCTGCCACAGATTACCGGGAAAAGCACATAATTTACCCATTGAAACGAGAAGGAACCAACATGCTGGTGTCGAACGTTTGTATTTGTTTTTTTGCATTTGTTTTTGGGTTTTTTTGTTGGTTAATCGATGGGGAAAAAAGCAGTCAACCCGTGTAACTTTCCGGGCCCCCCACACTTAAAAAACCCCAGGGCATTAAAATCAAAAAGAGCAAGGGGCCCTGCTGCCCGAAAAAATTGATGTAGATTGAAATTGCCCCGGGTATTTCTTACCAACCAAAAAAATTGTCACTTACTTTTTATCGTGTGCCATCGTGTGCCGGTGGAAATGGGGGACACGTATAAACATCGCATCATCCTATGTGAAAACTGGAGGAAAAAATGAGATAAATGAAAATGAGTTCCCTGTTTTTGAATGGTGGGGGAAACGAGTGAAGGGCCCCAGCGGCTGCTTTTCTCCGCTCTCCCTGGGTAGCACCCGTTGATGAGGGGGTAGCGGTTTATGTAAAAGCGCTTGAGCTTGGTCTGGACCAAAGGATAGGCGCATAAAAAATTACCCAAATAACAATAATAAAAAATTATTATTTTTTAAATCGAATGTGGAAGAATACGAAGCCTCTAAGACTTTTAAAACAAAATTTTTTATAGACGTAGAAAAGGAATGGAACCCCTTTTCAGAAAAGTGACATATTTATGTATTGCACTTTAATCAAAACTTACTTTGTTTCAAACGACTGGATTTGGTATGGATAGACATTTAAAATTTACAGTGACCATTTTTCGCCTGGAGTATCAAAATTAGCTGTGCTTATTTTTCGAAAGAACTCGTTCAAACCTCATCTTCTGTCTGCCCATTTTTGGAAAGAAGGGGAAAATTATTTTTTCCATTTTGTAAAAACCTGAAAGAAAATTGTTTTTTTGTTTCATGTTCTCCTTTTGGGGGTTTAATCTCAAAATAAAAGATGCCAAAAATTCTACCGAGGCCCTAATGCTTTCAAATGACCCTTTTGATGTCGGGGCATGGTAATAGCGCAAAATTATGTAATGAGTATAATCCGCAGGGCATTTCAATAAAGAGTAGGGCCACAAAATTTATTGTTTCATTTGTCTGAAAATTTATTATAATGTGGATTATTTGTTTATATTTCATGCCCCCTTCTTGAGAAGCAGCCTTTCATGATAAACAGTCCCTCTCTCTCTCTGGAGATGAAACAGCCTCGCCCAACACTTTAAGTGGAACTGATTGTCTTCCCTTTGCCCATTCCCTAACACCACGCTCCAAAAATAAATCCCTTTTCAACATTTCCCACCTCCAGAAACAATTAGAAACTGACCAGTTGCAAAATTCAAACAGGATCACGGCACGACCTTTTTTGTGAACGCAAAAAGTTGCCCCTTGGTTCTCAATGGCCTAGCAAAAGTGGTGGTTTCTTTGGATTGAATTGATCAGAACTGATTGCCCTTGGGTCGGCAGAAATGGGTTTGACGGACCTTAGAATTATGGGGGAAAAAGAAACTCGGGGAGCGTGGCAGCAGAGAGTCCTCAAAGAGAACCCCCTTCAAGAAAGTGGGGGCCCTTATCTCCTGACACTCTGGGGGGGTTGGGGCCACACCCGGTGCTGACCCCGATGTCCCTCGCCCCCCCCCTTTTTTTTTTTTCCCATCTTGGACGACCATGGCGGGGCTTCGAACCCATGACCCTCGGACGCCATTTTCCCCCTAATACTCGCGCTTAACCACGACCACAGGGACACCGATATTTGGGGAAAAGTTAAGCTTATAAAGTTCACTTTTTTTTTCCCCCCGCCAATCCAGCTTAAACACCTCTCGCCGCTTCTGCCTTTGCTTTTCGGGCCTGATTTCCCCCCCCCCCCCCCTCAAATTAAAAAAAATTTAATGCTAATGTTACAATTTTGTTGCGTGGTGTATCTTGATCTTTTCTTGAGTAAGAACCCTGGAATGGCCTTCCTTGTTTCGAAAGTCACGCCCTCTTTACGCGTTACCTGCTGTTTTTTCAGGGGCATTCCTTTTGCCAATGCTGAAACCTGTTGCTCAAAGCGTCCCAACCAATGTGTATATTAAATTTCTGTCCTTCCTTCCTCCCCCCCCCCCCCCCTCCCTCCCCCCTCCCCCCCCCTCCCAACTACACTTCCTCTTTTTCGACTTTTTACTCCATTCTCTGTCTTTTTTTTTTTTTTTTTTTTTTTTTTTTTTTCCTTTTTTTTCTTTTTTTTCCCCCAAGTGAAGAGTCCATTAAAGGGGGCGCTCTCGCGGCGCGCGAGCGCGTGTGTATGGTTTGGGGGGTGTGTGGTGTGTGTGGTGTGTTGTGTGTGCGTGGTGTGTGTGGGGGTGTGGTGGTGTGTGTGGGGTGTTTGGTGTGTGTGTGTGGGGTGTGTGTGTGTGTGTGTGTTGTGTGTGTTCTGTGTGTGCGTGAGTGCGTTTTGGGTTATTTTTTTAAACGTCTGTTCACTAAAATGAATTAAAACATGGGGAAAAGGGGGGGGGGGGGGGGGGGGGGGAGGGAAGGGGGGGAAAGTGGGAAGGGGTTGACGCAAGTTAAGTTTTAACTGAAGAGTCCATAAGTTGTGGTTTTTGTGTGGTTTGTGTGTGGTGAGTGCTGCCTCGTACGTGTGTGCGATGTGGTGTGTCCGGGCGTGTGCTGTTGTGTGTGTGGTGGTGTGTGGTGTGTGTGTGTGGTGTTGTGTGGTTTTGTGTGTGTGGTGGTTGGCCGGGCGTTGGGGTGTGTGGTTTGGGGGTATGCGTTTTGTTCTTTTAGTTTAAAAGCCCCCACAAAAAATGATTCAGACAAAAGTGGCAAAAGTGGGCGTATGTGGGTCCGTGTGGGGGGTTTTGTGTGTGTGGTTTTGTG
This sequence comes from Conus ventricosus, assembly GCA_018398815.1. Lineage (NCBI taxonomy): Eukaryota > Metazoa > Mollusca > Gastropoda > Neogastropoda > Conidae > Conus > Conus ventricosus. The sequence goes on from JAFLJL010003496.1 coordinate 6,086, forward strand.
TGTGGTGTGTGGGTGTGTTGGGTTGTGGTGTGTGGTGTGTGTTGTGTGTGGTGTGTGTGTGTGTGTTGTGTGTGTGGTGGGGGTGTAAATAGGATAAAAAATGTTGCTTTTAGCCCAGCCGACCGCAGTGGTTGGTGTGTTTTGTCCGTGTGCGTGTGTGTGTGTGTGGGGGTTGTGTTGCTTTTGTTTTTCAGTTTAAAAAGCCCTCCACAAAATGATTCAACAAATGTGTGCATACGTGTGTCGTATTTGGGTTTGTCCGTGTGCGGGTGGTGTGTGTGTGGTGTGGTGTGGTTTGTTTTGGGGTTTTGGGGTGTGTTTGTGTCCTGTGCGGTTGTTGGTGTGGGGTGTGTATGCTTGGTTCTTCATTTTTAAAGTCCCCCACTAAAATTTATCAGACAAAAGTGTTGGCGTGTGGCTGTGGGTGTTGTGTGTGTGTGTGTGGTGTGTTGTGTGTTGGTGTGGTGTGTGTGGTGTGTTTATGGATGTGTGCGTGCGTGCGTGGTGTGTTGATGGGGGATGTGTGGTGGTTTTGTGTATTGGATGTGTCTGCGTGTGTTGCATTGGGTGTGTTTGTGCTGTATATTTTCATTAGGGTTGTTCGTGGTGTGTACGGCGCGGTGTATGTCGCGGTTGTGTCGTGTGCGTTTTGCTTCTTGTGTTTTTTTGCGCGTGCCCGAATACGTGTGGTGTGTGGTGTGTGTGTGGTTTTTGGGGTTGGGGGGGGGTGTGTGTGGTGTGGGGTGTGTGTGGTGGTGTGTGGTTGCCGTGGCGCGCGCCCCCTTTTTTTTTTGTGTGTGTGCATGCGTGTGTGTGCGGCGGTGTGTGTTTGCAATGTGTGGGTTGTGTGTTTGCGTGGGTTTTGGTGTGTGTTGTTTTGTGTGTGTGGTGGTGTGTGTGTGGTTGTGTGTGTGTGGGGGTGTGTGTGGCGCGCGCCGCGCGCGCACGTGCGTGTGCGCGCATGCTAATGTTTTGCATCATAACCATGCGCGTAGCTTCATATGCAACCGCGTGGTGCATGGTGGGGTGCTGTTGAAGTTTCTACTTCGTGCTTTTTGCTGGTATTGGAGCCCCCCACACGCAACAGACCAAAAGTCAAAAATTAACCTGAAAGCCTATTCTAGCACTGCGAACGAGGCGCCGGGATTGAAAGGCATCTCTCCTCTCTCTCTTTCCCCCCCTCTCTCCTCTCCCCCCCTCCTCTCTCTCTCCTCTCTCCTCTCCCCTCCTCTCTCCCTCTCTCTCTTCTCTCTCTCTCTCTCCTCAAGAATTGTCAGGGTAAGATATGTCTGAAATAATGCAGCGACAAGGGCAGGTTTTTAAATAGCTTTGGGGGCCCAAAACCCATCCTTGTGTATAAAACAATCAATCAACAATCAACCTCAATCAATCCCCCCCTCCTTCTCCTCCCCCCC
>JAFLJL010003497.1:0-37164 GCA_018398815.1 Conus ventricosus
TCTCATCATCAAAATATAGCCCTCATCAAATCTCATCACAAAATAATAGCCTCCACAACATCTCCCATCACAGGAATAATAGCCCTCCATCAATATCTCCCATCACAGAATAACAGCCTCCATCAACATGTCCCATCACAGAATAATACCCCTTTCCATACATCCCCCCATCACAGAATAATGGCCCTCATCAATATGCCCCATCACAGAATAATACCCCTCCATGACATCTCCCATCACGAATAATAGCCCTCCATCAATATCTCCCATTCACAGAATAAAAACCCTCCATCAACATCTCCCATCACAGAATAAAACCCTCCTTTCAACATCTCCCATCACAGAATAATTGCCCTCCATCAACATCTCCCATCACAGAATAATAGCCCCCATAAACATGTCCCATAAACAGAATAATAGCCCTCCATCAAATTCCATCACAGAATAAGAACCCTCCATCATTATCTCCCATCACGAATAAAGCCCCTTCCATCAAATCTCCCCACAGAATAATACCCTCCATCAACATCTCCCATCACAAAATAAAGCCCTCCATCAACATCTCCCACACAGAATAAATCCCTCCATCAATATCTCCCATCACAGAATAATAGCCCTCCATCAACATGTCCCATCACAGAATAATAGCCCTCCATCGACATCTCCCATCACAGAATAATACTCTCAATCAACATGTCCCATCACAGAATAATAGCCCTCCATTGACATCTCCCATCACAGAATTAATAGCCCTCCATCAATATCTCCCACACAGAATAATAACCCTCCATCAACTTCCCATCACAGAATAAGAACCCTCCTTCAACATCTCCCATCACAGAATAATTGCCCTCCATCAACATCTCCCATCACAGAATAATAGCCCTCCATTCAACATGTCCCATCACAAAATAATAGCCCTCATCAACATTCCATCACAGATAAAACTCTCATCAATATCTCCCTTTCCCCAGAATAAACGCCTCCATCAACATCTCCCATCACAGAATAATAGCCCTCCATCAACATCTCCCATCACAGAATAATAGCCCTCCATCAACATCTCCCATCACAGAATAAGAACCCTCCATCAATATCTCCCATCACAGAATAAACCCTCCATAAAATGTCCCATCACAGATAAAGCCCTCCATCAAACATCCCATCACAGAATAATAGCTCTCAATCAACATGTCCCATCACAGAATAATAGCCCTCCATCGACATCTCCCATTACAGAATAATAGCCCTCCATCAATATCTCCCATCACAGAATAATAGCCCTCCACGACTTCTCCATCACAGAATAATAGCCCTCCATCGACATCTCCATCACAGAATAATAGCCCTCCTTTCAATATCTCCCATCACAGAATAATAGCCCTCCATCAATATCTCCATCACAGAATAACGCCCTCCATCAACATCTCCCATCACAGAATAATATTGCCCTCCATCGATGTCCCCACTGTCACTTTTGCAACCGCGATTCATGACAGCATTTACTCCATACGCACACGCAATCTCTCCAATCAACCAAAAGGCGTACTACCGAATGTTTTTTCTTCTCCCCCTCTCCTTCGGGAAAAACACTTTACTAAATCACATCAAACACGTTATCAACAAATTTTATACATGAAGCTCTCTTTCCACTGAGAGGCAAACTAAAATCACTCAAGACTTCATAAAGTCACGGCCTTCACACAACATTGGCCCACAAACTTAACAGGAAAATAAATGATTCTCTAAATCCGGATGCTATACCATCCAGAATACCTCTCCCCTAATCCTTTCGGGAAATCCCTGTCTCTCAGACATCTTTGCCCCCTCGTTTCTACCGTCCTGGAGATTTGACTTCCGACTCCTTCCCTCGACTCTTATTGTCACTAGGGATGATTCCAACTCCTCTCCTCGTCTTTTCCTGTCCTGGACGATGACGATTTCCCCCGACTCTCTCCCTGGAGTCTTAATCCTGGGGCTGTTACCGGTGTTTTCCCTCACACCAGGGCCATCTTCAAACCAACTCACGGGGTTTTGAAAGGTGAAGGTGTGAAGGGCGAAGGTAAAAGGTGAAGGGTTTGGTAATATGTTGCAGCAAGGACAAGTCCTGACAGGTTCGAGTCTCTAGCCATCTGCTGGGTTAAAACTAATTTTCTTTTCTTCCTCCTCCTATGGTGCTTTATCAGTGTTCAAAACATGACCAGCACTTACAATACACCCTTGTTAACTATCACTCGTGGTCACTTTAAACCCATGACCACATTGTTTCTTAAATTTGAGTCATACTCACAATTATTTTGGGACGCCGCTACACTAGTCAGCCACTTTGATATTCTTCCTTTAGTTGTGCACGGGAAATGATTCATATCACTAACTACATGCGTTGGGGCAATGCTTGATGTGGGCTACGTCACATGACACCCCCTCCTGGTTAAAATTTTTCTCCAGAAAATTTTTTTAAAAGATATACAACTTCATTTAAACACATCTTCAGCCTGATCTCAAATTTGTAACCATCAACTATTCCAAATTAATATCAACGTAAGAATCATTCTCATGTCACCATAATGATATTTCAAACTTTCAGTTTTTTTTTAAAAAAAGTTCTAATTGCATCACTCTCACAAATCATTTCACAAATTACATTGATAAACAATAGGGATATTAAAATTCAAAGTACAAATTGTGTTTATATATTAAGATGTGAAGCACATTTTTCCTTGATCTTTTCTCACATCCTGGTTTCAAAACCTCATGAAATGAGAATATTTCCAAGTGTAAATGTTTCTCAATAACATCTAACAAATAACTTTTTTTAAACATTTTTTTTCCACATGTAATTTATAGTCATTGAAAAGTCCATGCTTTCCTTGTTGACATGATAATTGAAACAATTGGTTGTCTCATTGCAAAATTTCAAAATTTTTTTATATATTTTTAAAGAGTTTATTTGCCTCATCACACCATAACATATATATTCATCTTCAAAAGCAAATTAGACATAAATAGTACTTGATTTTTCCCTTTGTTATCAAGAATAATATGTATTAATCAAATCAAGTAGTTGTTTGCTTGCAAAAAATATAGTCACTTCAATAAGCAAATTATGCATAAATACCACTTGATTTAAATCGTCAGTAGCATACAACGCACTGTCTAAATGTGTTCACACCGTAATCATTAAAAAAAAGACAAAAACGGGATTAGTCTTTCCCTTAAAGGGACAGTTACATTTGTCCTGAATATTTATACACGTGACAATAAATCTGCCATGACATTTTGTGTTCCAGGCACTGGTTCAACAGTAAATTGGAATTCCTGCAATCAAGTATACTTTCACAAAAAATTTTTCCTCTGAGAGCTGGACACAGAAGTTCTTCAATGTCGGGAAAATAGGCTCGGCATCGAACACAGTGATCTTATTTACTTTTCTGTTAATCGATGCAAAAAACGCACCTATCCATCAGGTTTGTCCACCAATACAACTGGTGAGCTGTACGGAGATGTAGAGGTTCTATCACCTTTAAATCCAGCTTACATTGATTTCTCTCTCAACCACCTCTTTTTTTGCAAACGGGGGGGGGTATGGTCGGGTTCGCACTGGTATTTCAGAAGTTAACTAAATACTATGGGGTTCAATACCAGTATCTGTACCTGGGGTATCCGTCAACACATCCTGAAAGTCTTTCAAATGTCTTTGAGCTGTTCTGTTTGACTTGTAGACAAATCATCGACAAAATCACAATCTTTAGGTTTCACCTTTAACAGACAGAGTAGGAAGGGGTACAACATCATCTGCACTGGTAGATGTTAACACTCCTACTTTTTGCTGTTTTCACAACCTTGATCTGTCCCTGTACGTCACATTGGGTACAAATTCATCACTGATAAGTCTGTCATGTTGACATCAGTTTCTGACAAGGACATATCCACTCAACTGACTGGTTGATGGCAACATTTGTACGTTCAACATACTTCTTCAACTTGTTCACATGAAATACCTTCTCAGTGTTTGCCATTTTGATCTTAAAATTTTTACTGCAGAAAGTTTTTCGACACCTGAAAAGGACCCTTCCACATAACACGAAGCTTGTTATGTTCATCAGTGAGTAGAAACAAGAACTTTACCCCCTACACTGAAGGAACGTGCTTTGTTTTTCCCTGTCTGCAAAGACCTTGTACACATCTGTTTTTCTATCAGCGGGACTGTTGAGCAAGCTCACATGCATCCTTCAAACGATTATGCAGTTCAAAAACGTATTGGTAAACATTTTTACTGTCGGGTTTGTCCGTCTTTTTCGTCCATTGTGTCATCAGTAGATCCAAAGGACCCCTTGGGTGATTTGTCCGAAAAGAAGCTCGAATGGTGAAAATCCCACGTTTCGTTCGGCATTTCCCTGTATGCAAAAAGCAAAGCCGGTATTGAAACGATCCCATTCCTGGGGCTCTTGCCTTGCAACCTTTCTAAACCCATGGACTTCAACGTTCCATTGAACGTTAAACCATCCCATTCGTTTGGGGATGATATGGCGTGTTGAATGGAAGAGATTGGACAACAGTCTGTAAATTTCTCTCATGAGATCAGAAATGAATTGCGTTCCCAATCCGAGAGAATTTCGTCTGGAAGACCCACTCTGGAAAAAAATCGTAATAAGGGCTTCGGGGAAGATACTGTATCAATTTTCTTCAGTGGAATCGCTTCTGGATACCTTGTCGCTGTATTCCACCAAAGTCAAGATATAGCGATATCCGGAAGAAGACAGTGGTAAAGGCCCAACAAGATCAATAGCTACCTTCCGAATGGAACGGAAATGAGAGGCATTTTGTGAAAAGGTGCACATGGGACGCGACCTTTCTGAGATGTCTTTTGGCAGATGTCACATGACGGCAGTATTCTGTTACTTCCTTGTGACACCTGGCCAATAAAAAGAATCAAGAACTCTCTTTAATGTTCTTTTGATCCCCAGTGACCAGCGAACAATGCTCATGAGCCGTGTGCAGCACTGTTTCTTTAAGTGGTTTTGGAACCACAACCTGTCTGTTGTCCTGTCCAGGTACACACCTGTAGAGAATGTTAGAGTCCAGTATGTACGTTGGTTTGTTCGTTTGTACGTCAGTGACAGTCTGTTTCAGCAGAAAGTATTGTCGTCAGGTCTCGTCTTTTTCCCTGCATTTCTTTTAAATAAATCTGGGGTAATCTGGAGTTCATCCATTTTTTGAGACTTTTAGCGGCTTTTTTAGCCTTTCCCTGCTCTATGACATTTGATCTAGTACTCACAAGACAAGGAAAACAAACGATCCTCCAGCACCACCATGTACTGTAGGACACTGGCAAATTGCCCAAGATCAAGTCGCAGGACGGGGTTTTAATCAATGACACAGGCGGTAAGAAAACCGGAGTAGTACGGTGTATCGACTGAAATTTTCGCCACGGAAACGTTTCAATCTTGCCTCCAAACGACCTACACTTTTGGACAGTTGTTGAGATATGGTTTTGAAGCACGAAGATTTCCTTTACACCAGCGGTGGTGCACCAGTGTCTCGCAAAACCAAAGCCTGCAATCCATTGATGCTCCGTTTTCTAACACCAGTCCATCAACGATTGATCTGGTGCCAAAACATGGCCTTCTTCAAATCAGTGGAGACTAATGCGGGTTTTGAATTCACCCGGCCTGAAAGGGCAATTCTTTTTCAGATGGAACTTGCCATCACAAAAAAAACATCGCATTGTCTGATCGGCAGCTGACTGATTTTGTGAACTTCTGTTCTGTCCACGAACGGGCCCCAAAAAGGGTTTCTACGTGGTGGGTCGTTGTCACGACCTCGGAACTTTTTGTGAGAAGTAACGGGTCTTTCCGGCGGTGATTTACTGGTATTGACGAAAGTCACTCGAACCGCGGAAAGATCCCTGCCCGTTCCTAGGATAGGTATATCCTTGAGGAACTCAAAAATGCCCCACGATTTCCTTTCCTGTAACTTCCCGTCTGATGGGTTTGTACATGACGCATGAGACTCAAAGATGGAAAATTCTCCTTTCCTAGCCACGCCTTATTGGGTGAGCGACAAAATTTCTGATCAGCCATCTGACACATTTCCTCCACGTTTTCAAATTGCCTTTCTTTAAGGAAAGTGGCCAGATCTTTGCTCACGCTCTGGAAAAGTTGTTCCCTAAGAAGAAGATCTCGCAGTGACTGAAAAGTCTTGTTCGTTTTAGATAAATCGATCCATCGATCCAAACAATGACTCATGCGGATCAGAAACGACGGAAACGATTCTCCTTTTTCAGGGCGCACAGAACGGAAACGTTCGTGAAACGATCAGCAGAACATTGAAATTTCTTGAGGAGTTTTCTTTCAACTGATCCCAAGTTAAATTTTGTTTCGCTGCAAGTGAGTGGTACAATGTCAAAGCGCTACCCTTAAAAAACGACGCAATATACAATGGTCACTTTTCCTTTGGCCAACCACAGACGTTTGCGTGACTTTCAAAACGGAAAAGAAAACTATCTATGTCATCCGTTTTTTCCTCAAAAGGCGGCAACTTTGGAATATATGCCGCTTTTGGTTGAGGCATGGCTGCGGAACCGACTGGTGAACTGGTGGAGGTTCTCTTGATGCCTGTTTCTTTTAATTTCAGCATCAGTCTCTATTTCTAACTGTCTCAACTTAAATTGACGTTCTTCAGCTTCAGCTTCCCTCTGTAATCTTTTTTCTTCAGTTTCCCTCTGTAATCTTTTTTCTTCCGATTAGCTTCCCTCGTAGTCTATTTCTTCGCTTCCCTCTGTAGTCTATTTCTTCAGCTTCCCTCTGTAGTCTATTTTCTTCAGCTTCCTCGTCTTAGCCTGTCTGCCTATTGTGCATTGTTGCACATAGTTAGTAAGTTTTTCTCCATAAAAACCCCAAGCGTTCCGCTTGTTTAACATATTTATCAAAATCATCCATAATGAATCGTCAGATAAAACCAACAACTCAAAGTATGAATAAAAAAAGGCGATATATGATAATGTTATGTTTCACAAAACCGTAATTATAGTATTACAAATACGAATCAATTTCCGGTGTAAACAGAAAAACCGCTTACTAAAACAGGGTAGATATGAAATCCAAGGAATGTATTTTTCCAAAAATAATTGGCAACTGTTATAAATTTTGGGAAATTTTTACAAAACAAAATGAAGTTTAATACAAAATATTTTCCTAAGAAAAAAGAAATAACACAATAAAGTTTTTGAAAATAAATTCTTTATAAAGTTTTTATTTCCTAAAAATTTTCTTGTTGTCAGTCTTTCTTTTTTAAACTTAATTTCAAATAAAATTTACAAAACAAATGTACCCCGCCTTATACAAAAAATGAATATAAATTTACAAAACAAATGGAATCACAAACAATTAAAAAGGGGGGAAAAGAAACACAAACTAGCGGAAATCTTACCTAAAAGATGAAAATGTAGAAAAGAAAACTAGATAGGCGCTTTTTGAGGAAAAGGTTTAAGGGTTTTGAAAAAGGGGGTGAAAAGGAAATGAAAGGATACACAGGACCGGAACAGTAAGAAAAAAATCAAGAAAAGCAAAGAAACCCTTAGACAGACCCTAGTGGTTACTGTCCCCCGTGAAACTGGAGACGGGAAAAAAAAACAAATCACTCAAAATTTATACACAACACTACAGCAATAATGCAAAATAATAAACAATCAATAATAATTGCACATTCACCCAAACTCAAAGAAAATCTCGCACCACACCCAGAAAAAAATGATCAAAAGATAAAGATGTTTATTTGGGCGGGAGCGGTAATCAACCTCACCACCTACACTATGAGCTTTGACGGAGGAGAAAGTTGATCCCACACTCTGAGGGGAAAGGGGGGAAAAATCAAACAAAAACAATAGGAAAGCGAAAGAAATAGATATTTATGAGAAGGGAAAGACAAATTGACTCCCCAACGCCATGTCCCCCTGCTAAACGCAGGAAGAGGTTGGGGCTATCAGTCCTGGGAAAGGGGGACAAAATCTCTAATACTCTAGGGGAAGGACAGCGACCCTCAACGCCCTGCCCCCTTGCTGCCAGGTTTTCGAGCAAGGGAGGTTGAGGCTATCGGTCCTGGGTGGGGAGGGTCAAAAGAAATCCTACCAAAAAAACCTTAACGGAGTTAGAGCAACAAAGAAATATCAACCACCCTAAACACATTATAATAGAAAAAAAACCACAACAAATGAATTTATTATACACAATATAATAATTTAAACTTTCTCTCAAACCTTGAGGGTACAAAATAGAAACCCCGAGGTTACAAATAGAAACCTTTCCTTTTTTTTCCCCCTTCCTCAAACCCTTGAGGGTACAAATATCAATTCTTTTTTTTCCTCAAACCCTTGAGGGTACAAATAGAAATCTTTCTTTTTTTTTTTTTTTTTTTCCCGGAAACAAACGGCAGCTACGCCGGTGAACTGGAGTCGGGGTCACCACTGTCCCCACTGTCACTTTTGCACCGCGCATTCATGACAGCATTTACTCCATACGCACCGAAATCTCTCCAATAAACCCAAAAAGGGCCCCACTCCCGAATGTTTTTTCTTCTCCCCCTCTCCTTCGGGAAAACACTTTACTAAATCACACCCAAACCGTTATCAACAAATTTTATACATGAAGCTCTCTTTCCACTGAGAGGCAAACTAACTCACTCAAGACTTCATAAAAGTCCGGCCTTCACACAACATTGGCCCAAAAACTTCAGACCAGGAAAATAAATGATTCTCTCACTCCTGGATGCTATACCTGCATCCGAATTACCTCCGCCTTATCCTTTCAGGATTCCCTGTCTCTCTCAGACATCTTCTCGCCCCCTCGATTTCTCCGTCCTGGAGATTGACTTCCGACTCCTCTCCCTCGACCCCTTCTTGTCACTGGAGAGATGAGTTCCAACTCCTCTCCCTCGTCTTCTCCTGTCCCTGGACAGATGCGAGTTGATTTCCTCTCCCTGGAGTCCTTAATTCCTGGGGCGTGTTCTACCGGTGTGTTCCTCACACCATGGGCCTTTCTTAAACCACCTCACGGGGTGGAAAGGTGAAGGGTGAAGGGCGAAAAGGTAAAAGGGTGAGGGCTGGAATGCCCTTGGTCAGCAGAAAGGACCAACGTCCTGACAGGTTCGAGTCTCTAGGCCATCTGCTGGGTTAAAAAATAATTCTTTCTTCCCTCCTCCTAGTGAGTGCATACAGTGTTCAAAACACATGACCGCTCCTTACCATACCAGCCCTTGTTAACTACCCATCAGTGGTCACTTTCCCCCAAATGCCACTTCGTTCTTGAATGATTTCCTACCAAAATTATTTTGGGGCGCCCGCTACACTAGTCAAGCCCATGAATACTTCCTTTAGGTGTGGCAACGGGGAAATGATTCATATCACTAATACAGGGCGATTGGGCGTCACATGCCTTGATGTTGAGGCTACGTCACATGACAATCGACATCTCCCTCACAGAATAATAGCCCTCCATCGACATCTCCCATCACAAAATTTAACAGCCCTCCTCAATTATCTCCCATCACAGAATAATGCCCCCATCAACATCTCCCATCACAGAAAAAATAACCCTCCATCAACATCTCCCATCACAGAATAAGAACCCTCCATCAATATCTCCCATCACAGAATAAGAACCCTCCATCAACATCTCCCTTTCACAAAAATAGAACCCTTTCCATCAATTCTCCCTCACAAAAAATAAGAACCTTCCATCAACATCTCCCATCACAGAATAAGAACCCTCCATCAATATCTCCCATCACAGAATAAGAACCCTCCATCAACTTTCCCTTTATCACGAAAACAGCCCCCCATGAACATCTCCCATCACAGAATAATAGCCCTCCATCGACATCTCCCATCCACAGAATAATACCCTCCATCGACATCTCCCATAACAGAATAATAGCCCTCCATCAATTATCTCCCATCACAGATAATAGCCCTCCATCAACATCTCCCATCACACCAGCCGCCGTGGCGAAGTGGGTTAGCGTCGCGGACTCCCGGTGGGAGGTCATGGGTTCGAATCCCATCAGGTCATGGGGGTTTTTCTGCCCCGACCGGCTCCTACCCAGAGTTGAGTTTGCTGCGGACTCAGTTGGGGAAAGACTGGGACCACACATCGAGTTTCCATCCACTTAATGGATGCGTTTTGAGAGTGTTGGGTCAAATTTCCTGACCAACACTGCAGGTGCCTGTATCTCTCGGGCCTGGTTGACGCCGGGATATATTATGAAAGGAAGCGTAGAGTACAGCCCTGTCATGTAGTCTCAGACCGAAATGGAAATCCGTAGCATCATCTTAATCATCCTCATTTCTCATCGAAACAGCATAAAAAAAGTCTCAAATTCTGTGGCCCTTATGGCTCTGCTCTCATGGTGACCTCAGTTTCGAGTCTCTCCCCGTCTGTGGCTTGGTTTGGTTCCGTCGGGGTCACCCGGGATCGGCGAGTCCATGGGGGCTGCGTTGGACGGACGTGGTTGGGGCCCCCCGGAGGGAGAGCTCACTCACGCCGAGAGAAAAGTAAATATGTTTTTTCACGACCACCCATGTGATTCTGCCCCAAACCCCCCTTTTCACATACAAATCACGTCCATCACATGCAGTTTTAGCCAAAATTAACACCTGTTTCACAAAAAAATTAACACCCCAAAACGCCAAATATTGACGTAATCAGTAAAATTGAAACAGGGGTTTCCGTTTCAGAATAAACATGGGCGATCGTGAACAAACATATTTACATTCTCTCCCAAGAACATAAAACTAGAGAAGGCGCGTCAATTGTTCCCGACTGTGAACACACAATCTCAGTAAAAATGGCGGAACTGATTTAAACAAGTCAATCAGTTCACTCGCCACCACACGCAGTGGCCCCCTCGCTGGCTTGTGTATTGATCTATGAAAGTAACAACTTGCATTCAATGACGCTATTAGCAGACCACCACCACCACCCCGTTTATCCCCCCCCCCCTGCCTCCTCCACCGCAAAATCGATTGTCGCATTGCGACGCATTACTCATTGCGCGAGCACATTCAAACCCAAAAGACAGGTGGTATGCATCATTTCTGGCCAGCCAGACGGCTATTTCTGACACTTTTGTCATTTCAGATTCGACTGTTGTGTTGTGCAGACGTGCGTGCTAGCATTTCTCAGAATCAGAGAGAGAACTTGTGTTTTTTTAAAAACATGGCAAGTCAGGGAAGTGATGTTTCAATGTCTTCTGCCAGTGTGGAAATGACGCTACTATCACTGAGAAATGTGTGGGAAATGTTGTTATCTTCGCAAGGAAAAAACTTTCTTGATCAACAGACCAATCTCGTGGAAAAATACATTGTTTTCATGAGGCCATGGCAAAGTTTTTGACAAATTTAAAATTTAGTGGCGAGCCTTGTTCTCCCTCCCAAAGCCAAAAGGAAGCATTTCGTTTTTGTTTCCTCAACAAAAAACGGAACTATCAGTTGAAGATCTTGATAAATATTTGAAAATAAGCTTTGTGAGCTACCTTCCGAACCATTTGATGAAACCAAAACCCTTTTAAACTGTTTAAGAAATGACCCCCATCTTACACCGGGCTTGTTCTCAGTGAAGATAGTGAAAGAAATCTCTTTCTCAGGCTCTTTTTAGGACACTGGGTTCAGAAAACAAAGACAATTTTGAAACAGTCAAAACAAAAAAATTGGGAGCCCCATCTGAAAGAAGATTTGTGGTTGAGCCACTCGTGCAAGAAGACTAATTGAATTGTCATTTTATTTTTAAATTTTTATCCAAAAATTTCACAAAATCGCGATTTCTTTCAAAGAGTTATACAACAAACGAAAACTCATTTTGAAATACATGCAATCCAACCCCAACTTTAAAGCATTCTGGCAAGATAAACACGACGTGCTTAAACCTGCGTGGCAGGAGTAATTGAGTCATGCTGCTCTAACCAGAAAGCGCCCCAACAAAAACTGGGTCATTCAGGCGGCTTCGCCTGATTGACCTACAAAGTCCGTCTCTACCCACCTGCTGGAGCTATGCCAAGACTCGCTTCACTTACAAAGGCTGTCTCAGACGGCCGCTGAGGAGAACTTTGAAGAGATCTTGTGATCATTGTTCAGGACTCTAATAAGTGCTTTTAGTGGCCGTCTCGAATTTAAGTCATTCAAGTGTGAAACACAAAAAACCCTTTTTACATTCCCCTGCAATCACCTCCCCCTCTATTTTTGTGTGTGTGTTTGTTTGTTTGGTTGTTTGTTTGTGTGTGAGGCAGAGAGAGGCGGAAACAGACAGACAGACAGACAGAGACAGAGAGAGATGTGGGAGTGAATGAGGGAGTGAATGATGGAGAGAGAAAATGATTAATTAATTTTTTAATTTATAATTTTATTTTAGTTTTAAAAATGAAGCCCGAAAATGCTAAAAGAGTTTATTAATATACTTTACGGTTGGATGGGTGAGGGGAGGGTGATAAAGATCAGTTTTAAAAAACAGGGTTTTAAGAATTAATTACTGATCTTTTTAATCGCATAGACATGCGAGAAAGTGTATTGGAAGCTGTCAGTAAAATACCCGATTCTTGGTCCCAACCAATTATAAAGTTGTTTGCCATATTGGTTGATAATATAGCTCCTGAAGATGTTAATCTGACTGTTTCTACAACCCTGAAGGAGTAGCTATTCGCTTTAATGAGTTCAGGTTTTACGATTAGAAAAGACTATGAATAAACAGTTGAATTTACAAGAGAAACTGATTAAATTTTTTAAATTTATGATTTTATTTTGGGTTAAAAAAAGAAGCCTGAAGTAGTTATTAGAGAGCTTACTAATATACTTTACGAGTTAGTTGGAAGGCTGATAGAGAAGAGTTAAAGAGTAGGTTTGAAGAATCAATTACTGAATTTTTTAATCACATAAAAATAGAGAAAACGCGAAGCAGGCCATCAGTGAAATACCAGATTCTTTGGCCCACTGGCAAAAAAGTTGTTGGCATTTTACTTGATTATATGACTCATGAAGATGTTGATCTGACTTTTTCTCACAGCCTGAAGAAGTACTATTTACTTAATGAAGATTAGGTTTTCGATTAGAAAAGACAATGAATAAGAGCTGAATTTACAAGAGAAAAACCCATTAATTAATTTTTTATTTATAATTTTGTTTGCGTTTAAAAATGAAGGTTGAAGTAGTTAGTGAGTTTTACTTATATATTTGAAAAGGTTGGATTGGGAGGGGGGAAGTCGATAGAGAAGAGTTAAGGGATTGGTTTGAAGAATTAATTACTGTCTTTTTGAGCGTATATATATATGCGAGAAAGTATGACGCAGATCGCCAGTAAAATACTATATTCTTGGCCCCAACCAATTATAAAGTTATTTGCCATTTTAGTTGATAGTATAGCTCATAAAGATGTTTTATCTGGTATTTTTCTAGGCCCTTTAAGGAGTAGCTATTCGCTTTTAATGAAGATCAGGTTTTACGATTAGAAAAGACTATGAAAATAGCTGAATTACAATTATTTTTTTATTTATTTTAGTTTTAAATGGCTGCCGAACTCAGTGATCTGATTTAAAGAATTGTAATGAATATTTGACGAAAACAATGAAATTATTAAACATTGATTTTAGTGAATTTGGTTTTGAGAATGATATAGACAATATAATAAAAGATAATAGTGAACTATTTAACGAAGCAATCAAAGTGATAAACATTGACTGTAGTGATTCAGAAAAGGCTAAAATATTAGCAGGCGTTATTGTAGGTTAACATGTCTTGAAGTGTTTTCGGCACTTGGGCGAAGAATAAAAAAGCTTTGTTTTACTTACTTTTATTTACATTTATTTTTTTTTTCTACGTAAAATTGTTTGGGTTTAAAATGACGACCCCAAGTAAATTTGAGGACGGAAAACTATATACAATGGAAGAAATATTTGACAGCAGTGAACATTTAAACAATTATGTTTTGTGAATTAGACAGGGCAAACATTAACCCCACAAACGTTCATGAAAGCTATCTCTAAAATCCCAGAGTCTCTTCGATGGAGCCCCCAGTAAAAGTGTTGTTGGCCGTTCTGATTGATTATATAACGCCTGATGATAGTAACTGGAAGTCTGGGTTTCAACTAAACAGAAAGAAGTAATCAGCTATCACAGCTTTAACTCTAATGGGCTGATTACATGCTTACACAGTTTAACCATGCAAATGAGGAGGCAAAGTTAAGGGGTTCTGGTGGTCTGAAGGGACAGTCCTTGAAATCAAAATTTAGACAAACAAAGTTTATCCTATAGTTGGCAATTCTTACCTTCCTCTCCCAAAAGAGTTTGAGTTTAAAACGAGCAGTCTTAAACATACATAATTCTGACATGTGTTTTATGTGGTGTGTTTTAGCGCATTTACATCCTGTCAAAAATCATGCAAACAGAGTTTCCAATTATGAACGTACAAACAAGAGCTGAACTTTGATAACATAAACTTTCCAGTAAGCATAGAAAGTATATTTCATTTTTAAGAGCAAAAAAACCAATCACTGTAAACGTATACCATGGTCTGTAGTAGACAATCTAGTGCCTCTAAGGGTTTCTCCCAACGCCCTACTTTAGGCGAGTCACTTAACAAACACGTAGACTTGATACTGTTTGCAGACGGCCCTAAGGTCATTATGTATTAATCAGAACAATAAGCAGACTGTTTGCCTATACTACAAAGCATCCAGCTAAACAAAGAGCTTGTAGAAGATGTTTGGTTAGAATCCCAACTATTGGGAAACAGCTGCCAGCCTAGAACTCATTGTAAAAGTTTTGTAGACTGTGAAACCAAACTCCTTACACCTAAACCAGGGTTAAAGTTAGTTTTAAAAATGTACACAAAATGCAAATGAGTCCATACGTGGTTTATGCTGACTTTGAATTTGCTCTTGCCACAGTACTACGGCCCACAACAGCAAGAACAAAAACAACCTTATTAACCCACCATCAGATCTGTTCTTATGCGTTTATTGTTGTTAGGTCAGATGGGGCTCAAAACACCCAGAGATTTTTCAGAGACTCCGACGCAGCTAGTAGATTTTAGAGCAGATGAAACAACTTCCCCCCAAACAGTTATCCAACCAACTAAATCTTTCAGACATTGTTATGAACTCCTGAAGACCAAGAACGCTATGATGCATCTACACACTGTTGGTTTGCAATAAAGAATTATTAGGTGACACAGTAAGAGACCACGATCACATTACTGGAAAGTTCAGAGGGCCGCGCACAACAATTGTAATCTTCAACTTAAGGTTGACCCTAAGACATGGAAACTGCCTATCTTTTTTCTTAAATAACGAGGCTACGATTCTCATTTCATAATGCAGCAGTGACATCTGAATATAAGAGGGTTACTTGCATTGCAGAGTCTTCAGAAAAGACTTGCTTTTACTCTTGACTCTTTATCCTTTTATGACTCAGCCCAACATCCCGATGGCTAGTTTAGAAAAATTAGCGGGATCGCTACAAGACTTTCCAATCACTAAACAATACCCTTTACCCTCTTTAGGCGTAAAGGCGTTTATCCTTATGAATACATGAACCGTGGGAAAGGTTTGATGAAGACTCACTTCCTCCTAAGGGCGCTTTCTTAGAGGCAAAGACATAACTGATGCTGACTAGAATACGCCCAGAAAGCCTGACAGAATTACACTGTGAAACAATGGGCGAAATATCACGATCAAAATTTATTGGCTGACGTGTGTTTATTGGCAGACGTCTTTCAGAATACATATCTACATGCATGAAACATTACAACTTTGACTCGTCACATTACATCTCTGCCCCAGGTCTTTTTGGGATGCATTCTTAAATCTACAAACATTCAGATTGACTTAATATCTGATCTACCCACACTTCAGATGATTGAAGATGGGCTGAGGGGAGGTATTAGTATGGCCTCACATCCTTACGCAAAGCAACAACAAATATTTAGACGATTATGACCCCACTAAACCATCCAACTATCTAATGTACTTAGACGCTAACAATCTGTATGGGTGGGCCATGAGTCAAACCCCTTCCACTGAGAAAATTTAAAATGATAAAAAGGGCCTCATGAAAGTCAAATGTGTTAAGTATGTTGTCACAGCTTACGCCCCGATAATCCAGCGGACTAATCTTGGAGTAGACTTGAATATCCTAAAGATTTACACGATTTTCCACAACGATTACCCCTAGCCGCAGAAAGATTAAAGATGAGTCCCCTCGAACCTCCTAAACTTGTTCCCAACCTTAGACACAAAACTAAATATGTATGTCATTACAGACTCCTACAGTTTTACTTAAGACCGGGTTGAAACTGACTGCCGTTTTATAGAATCATTGCTTTTGACCAAGAGCCCTTTATGAGACCATACATCAAGAAGAAAACTGATCTTAGAACCCCAAACCACTGATGCTTCAGAAAAAGACTTTTTTAAACTGATGACAACAGCTGTTTTGGCAAAACCATGGAGAACGTACACAATCGCAAAGATGTTAAATTAGTTACAAAAGAAACCAAGCAATTAGGTTTGCCTCTAAACCCAACTATCAAAACTTTTGAAGATTTAACGACGCTTGGTTGGCATTATGATGAAGAAAAAAGATGTTAAGTTGGACAGCCGGTGTTTATTGGCTTTACGTATTAGAGTTGCAAAGTTATTTATGTTAGAATTTCTGTACCCACTACTTTTAAACCACTGTACCCCGAAGCAAGAGTCTTTACCAGACACTGACTCTTTTATTCTAGACGTCCCCACAGAAGACTTCTATAAAGGGTTTAGAAACTGAGGTGGCTAAAGGGGCTGATGGATTTGGGACGACACATGTGACTATCCTAAAGACAGTCCTTTACATTCAACTGTAACAAGAAAGTAATTGGAAAGTGAGGATGAACTTAATGGGACAGTTATCAAAGAAATGTTGGTTTGCGGTCAAAGATGTACAGCGTTGTAGCCAGACTTCTGTAATGAAGAAGGCTAAGGGCATAAGTAAAGAAGTTGTCAAAAAAAATATAACTCACGATAACTACAAGCAAGCTCTCTTTGAAAACAAAGTATTTCATCACACAAATGTTAATCTTTGCTCTACTCTTCGTCAAGTAAACACAACGCTGTTAACAAGAAATCATAGTCTCTAAAAATAACAAGAGAACTTACGTCAATCCTGAGTTTCATATGCTGTAGGGCATTTGGGGAACTTTAAAAGATTAAAATTGACTGACTTGACTTGTTACTTAACTTAAGAACCTAACTAGTACTTACTTAAGAACTTACTTAAGAACATAACAAGAACATAACTTAAGAGCCCCAACTAGTACTTTATATAACTTATAATTTTTTTCACTTAACTTGTAATTTACTTGCACTTACTTAAAAAGTACTTTTTATAACTAACTTAACTTGTACTTATTTTAGTTCTTAACTTGTACTTTATCTAGTTTTTTAAAAACTATTACAGAGAAAATGGATCTACTGCAGGAGGTTGCACTTTTTTGCAGAAGGCGGTTTTTTTCTTCTTTTAAATTGGGGGCTTGCGGCTTTGTTGCTAGGTATGGTGTTAGGTTTGTATGCTAAAACCCACCAACAACAGCAGCAGCACCCAATACATAATGATTTTCGTCTTATTGTTTGATTGTGTTTGTGTTGTTGTTAATTGTGTTGTTGTTGGCGGGCGATGCTGTATTACTATCTAACAATTTTTGTTTTGCTGATTGGTTTGCTTTTCTCAGTTTGTTCCATTCAGGCCAGTTTACGCCCCGCCTCAACACGCCCAGGATTTTTTGTCTTGGTAACACTACTACTTGTGGCACATTCACTTGTGGCACATTCTGCTCCCGTGGAGGGTTCTGCAGATTGTCCTGTGACGTCTTCTTTCCTGATCGCTCATTTTTTTTATTGCGATTTAAAATTTTAAAATGATCAAAATTTTAAAATGATTAAAAGTAATTAATCCCATGATGAATGGACTAACATCGTTCCAAATCTGTAGTACATGTCACATGCAAGAGTTTCTAGTGACTTGTTTAAAAACCCGGATCTTGTGATAAATCGTATTTTAAATCTTTTCTGAATCAACCGGCGCCATCTTACTTACTAACTTAGCATATAAACTAATCATTGTCTGGCCCCCTGATCTAACCATTTTTGACCCTAAATGTGCTTCGTACCTAGCGTAGTATTTCTCAACGTCTGATGTGGACAATTGTTGGATCTGTTTTAATACTTAATTCAGTGCCTAAATATGTTTTGTTTTTCCACATGCGGCTAGAGAATATAATCTTTCTTTTTGGCAGTTGTCTACTGAGTAGCCTGCTTGCTCCTCACTTTAATAGTTCGTCACAATCCATTTTTAAAAAGCAATAAAAAAATTATATAATACTTTTTAAACCTGAGTTTAACGTTGGGTAATTATGCAGTGCCTATCGTTGGTGTTATAGTTTATTCAACCCCTTTCAAAATGCTTGTTAGTTTTTGTGTTCCTGGAACTAGGCCCAACAAAATAGGGCCCTGCATTCAAAGCCTTTCTAAAATTGTTTTTCTTATCAAAGTATACATTGGGGCTTCGTAGTTCAAACTTTAAATTCCAAGCAATTTCAGGGAAACAACGCCCAAGCATTCTCTCTTTTTGAAGCTTGTATTCATGTTTTCCAAAAAACGTTTGACCTTAAATTTCTTTATCTCTTCTAGGGTAGGATTTGCTGTCGTTTTTTGTCTTCAATTTCTGTTCGTTTATAAAACCCATATCTGTGTATTCAAATCCATAAACATTTCCTGGCACTCCTTTTAGATCAAACTCGTTTGTGTCTGCTAGGTCTTTTAGCTCTACTGGGAACGCATTTTGGAGCTAGCTGCGCTTTGATTTTGCCCCGAGACATTCTTTTTATAATATAAAAATTATAAATAAACAAATTGTTATAGGCCAAATTTAAAAATAAACAAAAATTTTAATAAACAAACGTATTGAAAATGGGGGGGGCAGTCCGTAAACATACTTGCTGCTTGTTTTTCTAATGCTCTTTATTTTTTAAACTCATCTTTGTCCCTTATTATATATTTTCACTTAATTCTTCAAAACTTTTGTCATATCTCCCATCACAGAATAAGAACCCTCCATCAACATCTCCTATCACAGAATAACAGCCCTCCATGAACATCTCCCATCACAGAATAATAGCCCTCCATGCATCCCCATACAGAATAATAGCCCTCCATCGACATCTCCCATCACAGAATAATAGCCTCCATCAATTCTCCCATCACAGAATATGCCCTCCATCAACATTCCATCACACCAGCCGCCGGGCGAAGTGGTTAGCGTCGCGGACTCCCGGCTGGGAGGTCATGGGTTCGAATCCCATCAGAGTCATGTGGGTTTTTCTGCCCCGACCGCTCCAAACCCAGAGTTGAGTTTGCTGCGGACTCAGTTGGGAAGACTGGGACCACACAGTCGAGTTTCATTCCACTTAATGGATGCGTTTCTGAGAGTGTTGCTCAAATTTCCTGACCAACACTGCAGGTGCCTGTATCTCTCGGGCCTGGTTGACGCCGGGATATATTATGAAAGGAAGCGTAGAGTACAGCCCTGTCATGTAGTCTCAGACCGAAATGGAAATCCGTAGCATCATCTTAATCATCCTCATTCTCATCGATCAGCATAAAAAAAGTCCCAAATTCTGTGGCCCTACATGCTCTGCTCTCATGGTGACCTCAGTTTCGATGTCCTCTCCACGTCTGTGGCCTTGGTTTGGTTCCGTCGGGGTCACCGGTATCGGCGAGTCCATGGGGGCTGTCGTTGGACGGACGTGGTGGCGCCCTCCGGAGGGAGAGCTCACTCACGCCGAGAGAAGTAAATATGTTTGTTCACGACCACCCATGTGATTCTGCCCGAAAACCCCCTTTTTCACATACAAATCACGTCCATCACATGTCAGTTTTAGCCAAAATTAACACACTGTTTCACAAAAAAAATTAACACCCCAAAACTGCCAAATATTGACGTAATCAGTACATTGAAACAGGGGTTTCCGTGCAGAATAACATGGGCGATCGTGAACAAACATATTTACATTCTCTCCAAGAACATAAAACTAGAGAAGGCGCTGTCAATTGTTCCCGACTGTGAACACCAACAATCTCAGTAAAAATGGCGGAACTGATTAAGCAAGTCAATCAGTTCACTCGCCACCACACGCAGTGGCCGCCTCGCTGGCTTGTGTATTGATCTATGAAAGTAACAACTTGCATTCAATGACGCTATTAGCAGACCACCACCACCACCCCGTTTATCCCCCCACCCCCCGCCTCCTCCACCGCAAAATCGATTGTCGCATTGCGACGCATTACTCATTGCGCGAGCACATTCAACCAATAGACAGGTGGTATGACATCATTTCTGGCCAGCCAGACGGCTATTTCTGACACTTTTGTCATTTCAGATTCGACTGTTGTGTTGTGCAGACGTGCGTGCTAGCATTTCTCAGAATCAGAGAGAGAACTTGTTTTTTGTTAAAAACATGGCAAGTCAGGGAAGTGATGTTTCAATGTCTTCTGCCAGTGCTGGAAGTGACGCTACTATCACTGAGAAATTTTGTGAACTGTTGTTATCTTCGCAAGGAAAACTTTTTTGATCAACAGACCAATCTCGTGGAAAAATACATTGTTTATCATGAGGCCATGGCAAAGTTTTTGACAAATTAAATTGAGTGGCGAGCCTTGTTCTCCTCCCAAAGCCAAAAGGAAGCATTTCGTTTTGTTTCCTCAACAAAAAAGGGAAACTATCAGTTGAAGATCTTGATAAATATTTGAAATAAGTTTTGTGAGCTACCTTCCGAACCATTTGATAAAACCCAAAAACCCTTTGAAACTGTTTAAGAAATGACCCCCATCTTACACCGGTGTTTTACTCAGTAAAAGAAAGTGAAAAGAAATCTCTTCTCAGGCTCTTTTTTAGGACACTGGCTTCAAAAAGCAAAGACAATTTTGAAACAGTCAAAAACAAAAAATTGGGACCCCTATCTGAAAGAAGATTTGCTGGTTGAGCCAAACTCGTGCAAGAAGACTAATTGAATTGCATTTTATTTTTAATTCTTATCCAAAATTTCACAACTCGCGATTTCTTTCATGAGTTATACAACAAACGAAAACTCATTTTGAAATACATGCAATCCAACCCCAACTTTAAAGCATTCTGGCAAGATAAACACGACGTGCTTAAACCTGCGTGGCAGGAGTAATTGAGTCATGCTGCTCTAACCAAAAAGCGCCCAACAAAACTGGGTCATTCAGGCGGCTTCGCCTGATTGACCTACAAAGTCCGTCTCTACCCACCTGCTGGAGCTATGCCAAGACTCGCTTCACTTACAAAGGCTGTCTCAGACGGCCGCTTGAGAGAACTTTGAAGAGATCTTGTGATCATTGATTCAGGACCTAATAAGTGCTTTTAGTGGCCGTCTCGAATTTAAGTCATTCAAGTGTGAAACAAAAAAAGCCCTTTTTACATTCCCCTGCAATCACCTCCCCATCTATTGTGTGTGTGTGTTTGTTTGTTTGGTTGTTTGTTTGTGTGTGAGGCAGAGAGAGGCGGAAACAGACAGACAGACAGACAGAGACAGAGAGAGATGTGGGAGTGAATGAGGGAGAGTGAATGATGGAGAGAGAAACTGATTAATTAATTTTTTAATTTATAATTTTATTCTAGTTTTAAAAATGAAGCCCAAAAGTCTAACAGAGTTTATTAATATACTTTACGATTTTGGATGGGGGGGGAGGTGATAAAGATCATTTTAAAGAACGGGTTTGAAGAATTAATTACGATCTTTTTAATCGCATAGACATGCGAGAAAGTGTATTGGAAGCTTCAGTAAAATCCCAATTCTTGGTCCCAACCAATTATAAAGTTGTTTGCCATATTGGTTGATAATAAGCTCCTGAAGATTTTTAATCTGACTGTTTCTACAACCCTGAAGGAGTAGCTATTCGCTTTAATGAAGATCAGGTTTTACGATTAGAAAAGACTATGAAAAAACAGTTGAATTTACAAGAGAAACTGATTAATTTTTTAAATTTATGATTTTATTTTGGGTTAAAAAAATGAAGCCTGAAGTAGTTATTAGAGAGCTTACTAATATACTTTACGAGTTAGATTGGAGGCTGATAGAGAAAGAGTTAAAGAGTAGGTTTGAAGAATCAATTACTGAATTTTTTAATCACATAAAATATGAGAAAGCGCGAAGCAGGCCATCAGTGAAATACCAGATTCTTGGCCCCCACTGCAAAAAAGTTGTTGGCATTTTACTTGATTATATGACTCATGAAGATGTTGATCTGACTTTTTCTCACAGCCTGAAGAAGTAACTTTTTTACTTTAATGAAGATTAGGTTTTACGATTAGAAAAGAAAATGAATAAGAGCTGAATTTACAAGAGAAACCGATTAATTAATTTTTATTTATAATTTTGTTTGCGTTTAAAAATGAAGGTTGAAGTAGTTAGTGAGTTTACTTATATATTTGAGAGGTTGGATTGGGGAGAGGGAAGTCGATAGAGAAGAGTTAAGGGATTGGTTTGAAGAATTAATTACTGATCTTTTTGAGCGTATATATATATGCGAGAAAGTATGACGCAGATCGCCAGAAAAAATACTATATTCTTGGCCCCAACCAATTATAAAGTTATTTGCCATTTTAGTTGATAGTATAGCTCATAAAGATTTTTGATCTGGTTTTTTTACTGGCCTTGAAGGAGTAGCTATTCGCTTTTAATGAAGATCGGTTTTACGATTAGAAAAGACTATGAAAAATAGCTGAATTTACAATTATTTTTTTATTTATTTTAGATTTTAAAATGGCTGCCGAACTCAGGAATCTGATTTAAAGAATTGTAATGAATTTTTGACGAAACAATGAAATTATTAAACATTGATTTTAGTGAATTTGGTTTTGAGAATGATAAAGACAATATAATAAAAGATAATAGTGAACTATTTAACGAAGCAATCAAAGTGATAAACATTGACTGTAGTGATTCAGAAAAGGCTAAAATATTAGCAGGCGTTATTGTAGGTTAACATGTCTTGAAGTGTTTGCGGCACTTGGGCGAAGAATAAAAAAGCTTTGTTTTACTTACTTTTATTTACATTTATTTTTTAATCTACGTAAAATTGTTGGCTTTAAAAAATGACGACCCCAAGTAAATTTGAGGACGGAAAACTATATACAATGGAAGAAATATTTGACAGCAGTGAACATTAAGCATTATGTTAGTGAATTAGACAGGGCAATCATTAACCCCACAAACGTTCATGAAAGCTATCTCTAAAATCCCAGAGTCTCTTCAGATGGACCCGCCAGTAAAAGTGTTGTTGGCCGTTCTGATTGATTATATAACGCCTGATGATAGTAACATGGAAGTCTGGGTTTAAAACTAAACAGAAAGAAGTAATCAGCTATCACAGCTTTAACTCTAATGGGCTGATTACATGCTTACACAGTTTAACCTTTGCAAGTGAGGAGGCAAAGTTAAGGGGTTCTGGTGGCCCTGAAGGGACAGTCCTTGAAATCAAATTGAGACAAACAAAGTTTATCCTATAGTTGGAAATTCTTACCTTCCTCTCCCAAAAGATTTTGAGTTAAAACGAGCAGTCTTAACATACATAATTCTGAAAATGTGTTTTATGTGGTGTTTTTTAGCGCATTTACATCCTGTCAAAAATCATGCAAACAGATTTTCCCAAATTATGAACGTACAAACAAGAGCTGAACTTTGATAACATAAATTTTCCAGTAAGCATAGAAAGTATATTTCATTTTGAAGAGCAAAAACAAACCAATCACTGTAAACGTAATACCATGGTCTGTAGTAGACAATCTAGTGCCTCTAAGGGTTTCTCCCAACGCCCCTACTTTAGGCGAGTCACTTAACAAACACGTAGACTTAAATACTGTTTGCAGACGGCCCTAAGAGTCATTATGTATTAATCAGAACAATAAGCAGACTGTTAGCCTATACTACAAAGCATCCAGCTAAACAAGAGCTTGTAGAAGATGTTTGGTTAGAAAACCCAACTATAGAAGCAGCTGCCAGCCATAGAACTCATTGTAAAAGTTTTGTAGACTGTGAAACCAAACTCCTACACCTAAACCAGGGTTAAAGATTAGTTTTAAGAATGTACACAAAATGCAAATGAGTCCATACGTGGTTTATGCTGACTTTGAATCGCTCTTTCCACAGTACTACGGCCCACAACAGCAAGAACAAAAAACAACCTTATTAACCCACCATCAATCGTTCTTATGCGTTTATTGTTGTTAGGTCAGATGGGGCTCACACACACCCCGAGATTTTACAGAGACTCCGACGCAGCTAGTAGATTTTAGAGCAGATGAAACAACTTCGCAATCAGTTATCCAACCAACTAAATCTTTCAGACATTGTTATGAACTCCTGAAGACCAAGAACGCTATGATGCATCTACACACTGTTGGTTTGCAATAAAGAATTATTAGGTGACACAGTAAGAGACCACGATCACATTACTGGAAAGTTCAGAGGGCCGCGCACAACAATTGTAATCTTCAACTTAAGGTTGACCCTAAGACATGGAAACTGCCTATCTTTTTTCTAACTTACGAGGCTACGATTCTCATTTCATAATGCAAGCAGTGACATCTGAATAAAGAGGGTTACTTGCATTGCAGAGTCTTCAGAAAAGACTTGACTTTTACTCTTGACTCTTTATCCTTTTATGACTCAAACCCAACATCCCGATGGCTTTGTTTAGATAAATTAGCGGGATCGCTACAAGACTTTCCAATCACTAAACAATACTTGACCCTTTTTTAGGCGTAAAGGCGTTTATCCTTATGAATACATGAACCGTGGGAAAGGTTTGATGAAGACTCACTTCCTCCTAAGGGCGCTTTCTTAGAGGCAAAGACATAACTGATGCTGACTATGAATAAAGCCCAGAAAGCCTGGACAGAATTACACTGTGAAACAATGGGCGACTATCACGATCAAAATTTTATTGGCTGACGTGTGTTTTATTGGGAGACGTCTTTCAGAATTACATAATCTACATGCATGAAACATTACAACTTTGAAAATCGTCACATTTCATCTCTGCCCCAGGTCTTTTTGGGATGCATTCTTAAATCTACAAACATTCAATTGACTTAAAATCTGATCTACCCACACTTCAGATGATTGAAGATGGGCCTGAGGGAGGGTATTAGTATGGCCTCACATCCTTACTGCAAAGCAACAACAAATATTTAGACGATTATGACCCCACTAAACCATCCAACTATCTAATGTACTTAGACGCTAACAATCTGTATGGGTGGGCCATGAGTCAACCGCTTCCCCTGAGAAAATTTAAAATGATAAAAGGGCCTCATGAAAGTCAAACTGTGTTAAGTTGTTGTCACAGCTTACGCCCCGATAATCCAGCGGACTAATCTTGGAAGTAGACTTGAATATCCTAAAGAAATTTACACGATCTCCACAACGATTACCCCTAGCCGCAGAAAGATTAAAGATGAGTCCCCTCGAACCTCCTAAACTTGTTCCCAACCTTAGACACAAAACTAAATATGTAGTCATTACAGACCCTACAGTTTTACTTAAGACCGGGTTGAAACTGACTGCCGTTCATAGAATCATTGCTTTTTACCAAGAGCCCTTTATGAGACCATACATCAAGAAGAATACTGATCTTAGAACCCAAGCCACTGATGCTTCAGAAAAAGACTTTTTTAAACTGATGAACAACAGCTGTTTTGGCAAAACCATGGAGAACGTACACAATCGCAAAAGATGTTAAATTAGTTTACAAAAGAAACCAAGCAATTAGGTTTGCCTCTAAACCCAACTACAAAACTTTAGAAGATTTAACGACAGCTTGGTTGGCATTATGATGAAGAAAAAAGATGTTAAGTTGGACAGCCGGTGTTTTTTGGCTTTAAAACCCTATTAGAGTTGCAAAGTTATTTATTTAGAATTTCTGTACCCACTACTTTAAACCACTGTACCCAGAAGCAAGAGTCTTTACCAGACACGACTCTTTTATTCTAGACGTCCCCACAGAAGACTTCTATAAGGATTTAGAAACTGAGGTGGCTAAAGGGGCGATGGATTTGGGACGACACATGTGACTATCCTAAAGACAGTCCTTTACATTCAACTGTAAAAAAGAAAGTAATTGGAAAGTGAGGATGAACTTAATGGGACAGTTATCAAAGAAATGTTGGTTTGCGGTCAAAGATGTACAGCGTTGCTAGCCAGACTTCTGTAATGAAGAAGGCTAAGGGCATAAGTAAAGAAGTTGTCAAAAAAAAAATAACTCACGATAACTACAAAACAAGCTTTTCTTTGAAAACAAAGTATTTCATCACACAAATGTTAATCTTTGCTCTACTCTTCGTCAAGTAAACACAACGCTGTTAACAAGAAATCACTAGTCTCTAATAATAACAAGAGAACTTACGTCAATCCTGAGTTTTCATATGCTGTAGGGCATTGGAGAACTTTAAAAGATTAACTTGACTGACTTGACTTGTACTTTAAAAATTTAAAAACCTAACTAGTACTTACTTAAGAACTTACTTTAAAAACATAACAAGAACATAACTTAAGAGCCCTAACTAGTACTTTATATAACTTATAATTTTTTGCACTTAACTTGTAAATTTTCTTGCACTTACTTAAAAAGTACTTCTATAACTAACTTAACTTGTACTTATTTAGTTCTTAACTTGACTTTATCTAGTTCTTAAAAAAATATTACAGAGAAAATGGATCTACTGCAGGAGGTTGCACTTTTTTGCAGAAGGCGGTTCTTCTTCTTTTAATGTGGGGGGTTGCGGCTTTGTGCTAGGTATGGTGTTAGTATTTGTATGCTAAAACCCACCAACAACAGCAGCAGCACCCAATACATAATGATACGTCTTATTGTTTGATTGTGTTTGTGTTGTTGTTAATTGTGTTGTTGTTGGCGGCGCGATGCTGTTTACTATCTAACAATTTTTGTTTTGCTGATTTGGGTTTTCTTTTCTCAGTTTGTTCCATTCAGCCAGTTTACGCCCCGCCTCAACACGCCCAGGATTTTTAGTCTTGGTAACACTACTCACTTGTGGCACATTCACTTGTGGCACATTCTGCTCCTGTGGAGGTTCTGCAGATTGTCCTGTGACGTCCTTCTTCTCCCGATCGCTCATTTTTTTTATTGCGATTAAATTTAATATGATCAAAATTTTAAAATGATTAAAAGTAATTAATCCCATGATGAATGGACTAACATCGTTCCAAATCTGATACATGTCACATGCAAGAGTTTTTTAGTGACTTGTTTAAAACCGGATCTTGTGATAAATCGTATTTTTAAATCTCTTCTGAATCAAACCCGGGGCCATCTTACTTACTAACTTAGCATATAAACTAATCATTGTCTGGCCCACTGATCTAACCATTTTTTACCCTAACTGTGCTTCGTACCTAGCGTAGTATTTCTCAACGTCTGATGTGGACAATTGTTGGATCTGTTCAATACTTAATTCAGTGCCAAAAATGTTTTTGTTTTTTCCACAAAGCGGCTAGAGAATATAATCTTTCTTTATGGCAGTTGTCTACTGAGTAGCCTGCTTGCTCCTCACCTTAATAGTTTCGTCACAATCCATTTTTAAAAAGCAATAAAAAAATTATATAATACTTTTAAAACCTGAGTTTAACGTTGGGTAATTAAAGCAGTGCCTATCGTTGGTGTTATAGTTTATTTAACCCTTGCAAAATGCTTGTTAGTTTTTGTGTTCCTGGAAACTAGGCTAAAAAGATAGGCCCTGCATTCAAAGCCTTTCTAAAATTGTTTTTCTTAAACAAAGTATACATTGGGGCTTCGTAAATTCAAACTTTAAATTCCAAGCAATTTCAGGGAAACAACGCCCAAGCATTTCTGCTTTTATGAAGCTTGTATTCATGTTTTCCAAAATCGTTTGACCTTAAATTTCTTATCTCTTCTAGGGTAGGATTTGCTGTCGTTTTTTGTCTTCAATTCTGTTCGTTTATAAAACCCATATCTGGTATTCAAATCCATAAACATTTCCCCGGCACTCCTATTAGATCAAACTCGTTTGTGTCTGCTAGGTCTTTTAGCTCTACTGCAACGCATTTAGGAGCTAGCTGCGCTTTGATTCTTGCCCCCGAGACATTCTTTTTATAATATAAAAAATTATAATAAACAAATTGTTATAGGCAATTAATAATAAACAAATTATAATAAACAAACGTATTGAAACTGGGGGGTCAGTCCGTAAGCATAACTTAGCGTGCTTTGATTTTTCTAACTGCTCTTTTATTTTTTTAAACTCATCTTTGTCCCTTATTATATAATTTTCACTTAAACATTCTTCAAAACTATCTTTGTCCTTAGTGTAAAATAATACAACCGATTTTAACTGCGATCTAAAGTCTTTTAAGACAGCATTGTATTTTTGAGTTAAGAGCCACACAGAAACTAAGGCGTGGTGCCCACTAAAGGCTAGCTTTGACAGAGCTTTTCTTTTTTTAATATGTCTCGTTCGGCCGAACAGTCATCAATAATAAACAGTGTTTCAGTTCCCTCAAATAGTCTATAGTAATGTTCTAAACAGTCGCTCAGTTTGTCGCTAGGATCAACTAAAAATATATTCTCGTCTGTCCAAATAAACTTCCTTTCTTTGTAAGACTTGTTGTGCTTAATGGTTGTGCAGAATATAACAATGTGCTCGTAATGAAACCTGTATATTGTTTGTAACAAATCAAGTACGAAGACAGTTTTCCCACACCCAGTAATCCCGCAGATAAGAGAACAGTGCGGATCTTTAGGCAGAAACTTCAAGCTATCCATCTGTTTTTTATTAGATATTTCTTCTGCATTTTAATAAGCTGCGTCTTTTAGCCTGTTTTCTTCAATGTTTAACTGAGCATCACAAACCATAAAAATGTGCATTTTTATTGGACCGTTTCCGTCTGCTTTCTTGTGAATATTTATTTTTATACCGTCTTGCCCTATCCTTTCTCCACTTCCAAACAGTCTGTTGTCAAAGTGATCTAAAATCCAGCCACAGCCCATATTTGGTTATTAAGTAGTCTTCGAGTCTTACATCATAAAGGCGAAGTTTTTTACATACGCGATCAACAGCAGGATCTCTTTGCCTACCTCCGGCAAACAACTTTCTTATTTCATCAAAGTGTTGGTGAGGTAAAAGTCCGCGCCCCGAATACAACTGATCAGATTTTGCCATTTATTGCACAGTCGACCTTTTCAATGTTTGGATTATAAAACGCTTCTGATTCTCTCTGAAAAGGAGTTGTTCCTTCAGTAAATAAGAACAAAATTCCTTTTAAAGACTTTAGAGACTGATTTAGATGTATGTTCCAAAGAGCGTCTCGCTGTTTCTATTTTCTGTAATGGCGTGTATAACGTTTTCATAATAAAATAACCGTTTTACTTTTATACTGGGTTAAGATTGTTCTGGCCAGTCCAGGGTTAGTAACAACATCAAACTCAAGAGAGATGTCACTAACTGTGTATTTAGCTTCAGGATCTTCAGACAGAACGACAGAACCACAAGGATTAAATGTCAGTTCATAAGTAAGTTTTTCTTTTAGTGCGCCTTGGTAAATATGGCATATGCGTCTTTAACAGCTCAAAATCTAGAGGGATGCAGAATCTGTTACCAAATGCTTCTGCTACTGCCTCATCTTTAACATCATTCTTTGCTTCCCCCGCTTTAAGCCTGTGCTTGAGACCGTTTGGGCTTTGTATTCCCTGATAAACTTTCTCTTTTCTTTCTTTTTTAGGTAGCCATAGGTCAGAATAAAGGGCAAAAATGTCTGCCTCGCTTAGTACAAAGACTGCTCTGCCCTCCAGTTTAATTGTTATATGATTAACGATAGCCCTGCCTAAATTAGCAACAACAGTAGCATTAGGATCTGCCGATGTAATATCTATTTTGAATGATAGTTTAGCGGTGCCTGGCATTATAACATCGTCAGCGCCAAGATCAGGGAACTTAACTGTTAAATCTTGTCCTGGCTGAACTGTTGATGGAGTATTTACACTAATTACAGTCTGCCTTACACCTTTTACACCATGGGGTTCCTTCTCTTTTCTGTATGGATCGAGGTCACAACCGTATGAGTTCATTTTTTATAAAACAAAAAGAATATAAATAAAAATATGGCTGAAGATTTGACGCAATTGAACCTATTGAAGAAGAAGAAGATGAAACAGAACTGGGCCCTTCATTGCAAGAAGAGCTTGAAGGAGCAGCAGCAGGTCAAGGAGTAGGGTTAAGTCAATACGATTGCTAGATAGAATTGAATCATTATATAGCCATATGGGGCGAGAGCAGCCAGAAGCACTTAGGGTTTCTGATTTTTCAACAGATAAAAATAATCATTTGTATGTAAGAACCAGTAAAGGAAAGAGTGTGCGGCTTACTGCAAAACCAGACCCAACCCAGTTTTTAAGCAGGGCCACAATTCTTAGAGATCTCCCTGTTGTTGACCAAGGCAATTAAACTTTATTGACGATTTAAGGCTGAAGCTGTTAGTCTTTTACAGAACTGGGGGCAAGAGTTGCCAACACAATCTGAAATACAAAACATACCTCTTGAAGAATTAAATCGAACAGCAGATGAACTAATAGCAGAAATTGAAACGAGTTTTAATGAGGAGACGCAGTTAAAAACAATTAACGATTCTCCATTGCCTATGCGTGAAATCCTGGGGCTTAATGAGGCTTTACGGACAATAAGGGGTGAACTAACAAACAATTTAGCAAAACTTTGGTGAGCTAGATAGAGAGATAGAAGAAGAAAAAAATAAACTGGCTGATGCAGATGATAACAATTTAGGGCGAGAAGAAAAAGGCTAGAATACAGCAAAAAATACAGGATTTAAGGCTACAAAGGGCAGCCAGGTTAGAAGTGCTGTCTACTAACAGAACGCAGTTAGCATCACAAACAAGCAGAATCAGAGAAACTATAAACACAATACTTTATGAAAATACTACGCTAGCAGAAAGAATAAGGACTCTGTTCAGGGAACATGGATTACAATAGTTAGTATATTAACAGCCATTGGGTTTGCTATCTCTACACTCGTTTATGCTTTAACAGGTGGCGCGCCAACAGGGCCAGTAGCGCCTCCAACGCCTCAGCCTGGTAAAAGTTGGATTAGAAAACAATTGCATCATCTAGCAAACTTATTAAAGAAGTTAGCTGCTAAAGCGCTTGATGCTCTGCCTGGCATAATAGGCAGTGTTGTTAGTTGGGTTTTGTCTACTATAGGTAAGGTGGCTGGTTATATGGCTGACCATCTGTGGACGTTAGGAGTGCTAGCTGCTGGATTAATTTTAGTGAAATAAAGTATGGCTAATCCAGTAAAAGTTAAAAATACAACAAGGGCTGTCTTTTCGCTAGTATGAGTGTCAGTGCGAGGCAGATCAACAAGTGGAGTGCTTTCTGGGCTGCTTTCTGGCTGTGGGGCGCTTATAACTGGATCGCTTTCTTCAGGGCTGGTACTTTCTTTAAAATGGATGGTGCGGGCCTTGTGTTTAAGCCTTGATTGTGCCCTAAGTTTTGGTCGTCTCCAGCTATGAGGATTTCATTGTTATAATTCTGTATCATGCCAATCTGCAGTCTAAGGTCAGAGGGCAGCATGTATAATCCATGGCCTACCACAAGTCAACCTTTGACCTAGCATGTGCAAGAACGTCTTGATACCTTTGTATGCTGGCAGGTAAATCAACAGCAGAGTTAATAGCATCTTCTAAATTGGCTAAAAATTGTTTTCTGGCATCAAAGCCTGTAGATTGATCTAGTATGCTAGACTTGGTCTGTGCTTGTGCTCCTAATAGGCACCAAACATATGTCCGTATGTGTCATTAAGCCTTTGCACTCCTGGCATTGTTAGGCCCTCACTTTCATCTAAGATAAATGTTGTCCAGGCTTTAGGATGTTTTTGTTCTATGGATCCTAATCGAACTTGTTTGTCTGGTTGAAAAGAAGTATGGCCAGGCCAGTAGTCATAAGTATATTCTCTTTTTTACACCCCACAAATACAATGTGCCTAACCCATGATTGTGGTCTAACTTTTGTCTAAAATCAGTTGAAGGATTAATGTTAAATTCGTTGCAGATTCTTTCATATGCGTTATTGTCCATTGGGCTGTTGAATGGATTAAACGCGCTGTCGCTTGGGAGGGCTACTTGTAGTTCAGTTAGTATTCGCCTGTACTGGTAATAAACATGAAAGTTATATACTGCCCTTACCAAGAGATAGGATGGTTTAAATGGTTTGCATATGAAACACCCACAGCCAGTAGTTGCGCAGTAAATGGCAAAAATTTAACTGATTCTGGTAAAACGTCATAGGGCGGGATGACCATGCTGATGGCACTCTATCACTCTTTATTGGGGGATTTGAATATTTAGTTAGTGGGTTTACAAGTCGACTTGGAAGCCGTATGATTCATCTACTGCAATGGTTAGATCGCTAAAGTCTAAATATTTGGGATTATAAAACGCTCCTACATTGTAAGTGGCACTTTCGCTGTATTTAAAAGGCTCCATTTTAAAATTATTTTTTTAAATAGTTATAAAAAGATGCGCATCTATATAAACAACAAAACAAACGTGTGTCCTTAACGTACCAATTGACAATAGGCTCGGTAATTATAGGGTTGCCCTTAGAGAAATTGGGTTTAAAGTTATGTGGGCTAACATATCTGAAAAGGCTCAAAATAACTGGATTAATGTTAATGACGAACAAGGCAATCAAGTAAACCATATAACAATACCTGATGGTTACTACAACTTTTGCTCTTTAAAAGAAGTACTTAGCGAATATGGGTATATTGTTAACAATTAACGAGGCAAACCTCAGAATTACTATGAATTTTTCCACTAGAAGAAGAAGAGAGTATACTTTCCCTAAAGGGCTAGCTCGAGTTTTAGGCTGTCACAGTAGTGACAGAGATTATAAATTTAGCACAAAAGAAAATGTTTATCAATTTAAAGGCAATAAACCTGATTTTCTCGTAAATCCCATTTTGTATGTTCATTTACAGCAGTTAAAAAACATGTGCTAATTTGTTTGCTGGCTATCCATCTACAGTTCTAAAGGTTTTGCTACCAACTAGGGCAGGGTTTTTGCGATTATCAGTTATATACGTTTGACGGAGACAGCCAATTTAAAGAATTACTTAGCGTAGATATAAATTCATTGGATGTAAAAATAACTAACCAAGATGGAAAGCAGTTGTCTGTTCTGATTTATTAATAGAGCTGGAAGTAGAAGAGCGTATTAGAAAATTAGTAAGGACTCAGTCCCGCGGGCGTTAATTTTTATGTTCTTGGAGAGAATGTAAATATGTTTGTTCACGATCGCCCATGTTATTCTGCATGGAAACCCCCGTTTCAATGTACTGATTACGTCAATATTTGGCAGTTTTGGGATGTTAATTTTTTGTGAAACAGGTGTTAATTTTGGCTAAAACTGACATGTGATGGACGTGATTTGTATGTGAAAAAGGGGGTTTTCGGGCAGAATCACATGGGTGGTCGTGAACAAACATATTTACATTCTCTCGCCGGCTCCGCGACTAAGCAATTATTGTCGTCAGTAGGGGGCTTAGTAGGTGGTGTCCTGTGTATGTTAGATCAGAACAGGCGCCACTGAACACCACCAAAGTGACTCGGCAGCAGTGCAGTGTCTTCTCCGGCGGGATGCCTCTTGACGACTCGACATTGACTGCTCCTTGTGGGTTGCCGGTGCCTGGGCTGCGGCGGGGCCGACCGGGCTGTGGCTGTGGACGGGGTGTCGGAATGAGCGGCGTGGGTGCACTGCTCTGAGGTGGTGCAGAGGTTGGGACAGAAAAAAAAAAAAAAAAAAAAAACATCTCCCATCACGAATAACAGCCCTCCATGAACATCTCCCATCACAGAATAATAGCCCTCCATCGACATCTCCCATCACAGAATAATAGCCCTCCATCGACATCTCCATCACAGAATAAGAACCCTCCATCAATATCTCTCATCACAGAATAAGAACCCTCCATCAACATCTCCATCACAGAATAAGAACCCTCCATCAACATCTCCCATCACAGAATAAGAACCCTCCATCAACATCTCCCATCACAAAATAACAGCCCTCCATGAACATCTCCATCACAGAATAATAGCCCTCCATCAACATCTCCCGTCAAATTTTGAAACACTATATGGAAGTGCCATTTGTGTTTGACAACCTTTCTGTATACTAAATTTCATTAAAATCCACCAATAATATGTAAAAAAATAGCAGCAAATAACGGTTTTAATGGTTATATAACCAATGTACACTTTTGAAACAGGTATGTTAGTCATCACTGAGCTAAAGGCTATGTACATACTGAACTTAATCCAAATAGGAAAAGAAATCGGACAATATTATCAAGAATAACAGTTTTTAACGGTCGAATTGTGAAACACTATAAAAGAAGTGCCACTTGTGTGTGATAACCTTTCAGTATACCAAATTTCATTAAAATCCACCTATATAAAGAAATAACGGCAAAATAATGGTTTTTCAACTTGTTTAATTGATTTTTAGTGTTACATCACTTACATATGGGAAGGGGCTCCGATTTGTCACAAGATCATCCAAACCGCTTTATAAATCAGCCAAGT
Source organism: Conus ventricosus (assembly GCA_018398815.1). Classification (NCBI taxonomy): domain Eukaryota; kingdom Metazoa; phylum Mollusca; class Gastropoda; order Neogastropoda; family Conidae; genus Conus; species Conus ventricosus. The sequence continues at coordinate 34,732 of JAFLJL010003497.1, forward strand.
ACTTTCTTGATATTCCATAAGGAGAAAAAACCGTTTGGGGCCATTATAAACCGATAGTAACGGCTATTCTGATCAAATAAAACATCGGGCATCATCCATGACCCATAGTGAACATACCTACAAATTTCAGAAAGATGGGCCAAGTACTTTCCGAGATATTTCCCTAAAGAAGAAAAACTGTTACAGGCCGTTTCAGACGTTAGTAATGGTTATAACGGGGAAATTAAAACATCAGGCATCATTTGTAACCATTATGAACATACCTACACATTTTTAGAAAGATCAGCCAAGTACTTTCTGAGATATTCCATAAAGAAGAAAAACCGTTACAGGCCGTTACAAGCCGTTAGTAACAGCTATAACGGAGTAAACTAAAACATCGGCATCATCTGTGACCCATAATGAACATACCAGCTAATTTTCATAAAGGTCAGCCAAGTACTTTCTGAGATATTCCATAAAGAAGAAAAACCGTTACAGGCCGTTTCAGCTGTTAGTAACGGCTATAATGGTTAACTAAAACATCGGGCATTAGTCGTGACCCATAATGAACATACCTACAAATTTTCAGAAAGACAGCCAAGTAACTTTCTGACAATATTCCATAAAGAAGAAAAACCATTACAGGCCGTTACAGCCGTTAGTAACGGCTATAACGGGGTAAACTAAAACATCAGGCATCATCCATGACCCATAATGAATGTACCTGCTCATTTTACAAAGATTGGCCAAGTACTTTCTGAGATATTCCATAAAGAAGAAAAACCGTTACAGCTAGAGTAACGGCTATAACGTTAAAACTAAAACATCAGGCATCATCCGTGGCCCATAATGAACATACCAACAAATTTTCAGGAAGATCGGTCCAGTAGTTTTGTCTGGAGCGAGTGGAACACATTTTGACCGTGGACACACACACACATTTCTTTGTTCCCATTCTGAAGTACTCCCTGTTCTATAAGAACTGGGAGCACAAAAAGAGAAAGAGCACTTCCGGGTTTACAGATATAATAGCAGCCATGGATTATTGCTTTTATGGTACATTTTTTAACCCTTTGCTTTGCATATCCATCATGAAATGGCTGTGTGCTTTAAGCCTTTTGGACTTGAGTTTATCCCAGCAATCGGAAATTTGCTTTTGTTGCTTCTGTGTCTGTACAGTTTGGAAGGTCACTGTGTTTTTTGGGCACATATTGTTATCAAATCCTTGAATATGGTTTCGTGATAATTTTTATTGGGACAGACCTTTGTCGAAATGCTATATATACTGTACCTTTTTCTCACCCAAACACCTGGCATTTTTATGATACATTTGACCTTGGGGACACATCCTCAAAGAAATGGTTTCTCTAATCCTTATCTTGTTACATTTGACTTGTTTCAACATTGTTTGACTGCGACTTGCTTGGGATTGTGGCAAATTTATCTCCTGAATTCTTTTGCCCACATATACACAGGCCCACTATACTTATCTTTATGAAGCCAATTGATTGCCCTGGTACCTGACTGTTTGAAGTCAATGTGAATGCACATTCTGCTACTTTTGTGCTAGTTTTGTCTTAGTGTGACATGTTGTGTGTCTCAGTGTGAACAACTACTAAACCACTAGACACTGTGTTGGGACCTGTCTGTGCTAGGGTGATTTCTGGGGTCTCCTCCTCTTCCAGATCCCGTCTATATTTTTCCTTTGATTGTTCATTACATAAGGAAAGTGAGGACAATCCTTAAATCTTCAGGAATCTTTACTAAAAACCATTTTGGTTCTGGTGTCAGCTCTGGAATGAGTTTGAAGGCAGAATGTGCTTGAGTTTGAACGTCTGGCTCCAAGGGAGAACTCACCATCCTTTTCAATATTCTGGCTTTTTTTTTTTACAAAGAAAAAAGTTTTACCTGTCCAAAAAAGCAAACGCAGTTGGAACAAGGGAGAAAACGATTTGTTTAAGATGAAGTGCTGATTACGTGTCACTGAAAGAAGACCACCATTTCATGCCTGTAGGTTGAGGAGTCAGCCTTCCGCTCTCCAAATGATCTTTTTTGGGGAAAAAAGCATTCGTTTGGACAGATAATTAAAATTATAAAACTACTTTTAGAAGAAAAATCCTTTTTCATGTGCTGAAAGGTGACTTCCATTGCAAAAAAATTTTTAAATCATGTTTTCCAGTTTACTGTCAGCTGCAGCTTATCTGCTTCCTGTTTGAGTGCATTTAATTGCTCTGAAGTCCTAGGGAGGTGTATGACAAAAGAATAATGTCATCAGCAAACAACATCAAGAACAGTTCAACTGCCCCTGGAATCATTTGAATACCTTTTTTTCCTTTTTCAATACTTTTTGGCAAGTTTTTATTATAAAAAAAATATTAACAACTGTGGACTTTGATGGTTCCCTGTTTGATTCCTCTCACATTAAAAGAAAATTGGAATTTCCACACCCCT
>JAFLJL010003497.1:38164-81195 GCA_018398815.1 Conus ventricosus
ATGCAAAAGGGGTATGTAGCCGTAAATTTTGCGTATGGAAATCGCTTTTCCATACCCTTAGATTTTGAGTTGTTAAAAGCGCATGCTCCATACTTTCAAGGTGCATTAAAAGACAGATTGTCATATGAACTAACTTTTAATGAATACAAACGTGTTATTAGATCATCAGACACCGAAGCAAAGTACAGCATTTCTGACATCTCGTTAGAGTTTGACGTTGTTTAGCAACCCTCACTTAGCAAGGCTGATTGAGCAACAATATCAGAGAAAATTAGCAATATATTACGACAGAGTGATTCATCATACAACATTCCCAGAAGCAGGCAGACACTATATGGAATTTTAGTTTTTAGCGTCGCTGCAAGGTCGCTTAAAGGTATTTTATTGCTGTGTGAAGATGAAGAACCGTTCAAAGAGCAAGTGAAAAGTTTTTTAATCCTAAAATAACGAAAGTGCAATGTACAATTGACGGTAGTCCTAACCAAATCTACGCTAGCGGGCTTAGACCTTATCATCATTTTGACGAAATAAGAAAATTGTTTGGGGGTGGGAGGGGTAGAAATCCAACAGCAGACCTAGTGTCTAAAGATTTACATCTTCACAATGTTAGGCTTGATGATTATTTAACAACAAAATACGGTTTATGGGTTGACCTAAGGTCAACGGAGGATAATCAGTTGTATGGAAGCGGGAGAGCTGTGAGAGACGTAATAAACATTCAAATTGATAAAGACGAAGAAGCCGATAAACCGCTTAATGTACATTTGTTTTTAATATATGATGCGCAGCTGAATATTGAAGAAAACAGATTACATAGTACAAAATACTAAATTATTTTTTCATTTTATAAAAAGCATGTCTGTTCAGGTTTATCCAAATGTGCCTACAGCGCCGCCAAAAGAAGAGATAGTAGAAACCCCTAACATAAAAACCTTCAGATTAACCAACATTACACAAATGCAGCAAGTACTAGAGCAAGACCTTTCAAAATACAGCAAAACCAAACGAAGGTATTCTGCTGCCTTTAATGCTGTTACATATGTTAATACTGGAACATCGACTATAAGCGCTCTATCAGCAGGAACGAGTGTAGGCCTCTTAGCAACAGGCATAGGCGCACCCGCAGCTTTACCTCTAGGCGGGTTGTCTTTAGCTCTCGGTCTGTGTTCATTAGCTGTAAGTGCTGCTAGCAAAAAATTAAAAACTAAACTCCAAAAGCACACAGCTATGGTTCAACTAATAACGGCTAAACTTAGTTCGTTTAAACTGACAATAAATAAAGCACTAGCTGACTCAAACATCACGGATGAAGAATTTAATCGTTTACAGGCTGATTTTGATGACTACAAAAGACAAAAGTTTGATCTTCAAAGAAAGGCGAGGACAAGTTTTTCTCAACAGCCAGACGCCGAGCAGATAAAAAAGGAATGCTTAAAAAAAGTAAACGAAACATTAAACTCTTTCTAAACACTCCATAACACACCGAAGGGTTTTATACTTAGTTTATGAGTCCAAGCACAAAAACCGTTGAAAATTGATTCTGATTAAGTATTTTTTTTTTATTTTAAATAAATATTTTGAGTTAGAAAAGAAACTCAGAAATGGATAAGGATAAAATGAAGGGCAAGACGAATTGTTTGAAGGAATGCTTGAGAGAGAGCTTTTTATCAAAGCACTGAATGATATTGATTAGAAGTCATTGATCCAGCAAACGGCGGGCAAGCGTTGTACATTCTTTTTTCTCAAGTTCCAAGTAAACTAACAATAGACCCGCCAGTTAAAGTAATGTTAGCTGTTTTAATCGACGATATAACAATAATGAAGAAAATCTAGAAGTCTGGTCTCGACTAAACAACAACTATTCTTTGTAATAATGACTTAACACCCGGTTGGGCAGACGAACGCTTGCACAGTTTGACGCTGCGGCTGAAGAAGCCAAAATGAAGGCTCGGGTTTGGGTCAGAGGGCGAAGTTTTAGAGATTAGATTAAAACAGGCTAAGTATGCACCGATTGTTGGCAAGTCTTACATTCCACTGCCTCGAGAGTTTGGTAGCGAAAAGAGCAGTTCTAAACAAAAGAATTCAGACAACCCAAATGTTTTATGTGGTGTGTTTCTCGCAAGGCTGCATTATATCCGCAAAAAAAGCAGAGAGAGTGTCTAACTATCGTCCTTACATCAATGATCTTAACTTTAGTGGGGTGTCCTTCCTGTTAGTGTAGACCAAATTGATCAGTTTGAAGAACAAAAACAAACCAATAACTGTTAATGTATACACATGGGATGAGGAAAAAAATTTGGGTGCCAATTAAAGTGTCCAAGAACAGTCCAACAATAGGCGAAAACCCGACAAAAATCATGTTGACTTACACGTGATGTTTTCACCACGGGGCTACCGCATTACACATTAATACAACAATGAGTAAACTAATGCACATACTTCAAAAGAAGGCACAAACAAGAATTCTGTAGAAAATGTTTAACAAGAATGCCATCTGTTCAAGCTGCGAGCGAACATAAAAACATTGTAAAAGTTCGTAGACGTAATACGGAACTAATTTCAAACCCCCACCCGGATCTAAAGTTAGTTTTAAGAACTGGAAACGGATGCAAAATTCACCATATGTTGTTTACGCAGACTTTGAATCACTCATTGTTCCTTATGAAGGCCAGCGCCACAAAAACTTCGAAAAACATCCCTTTAAAGAGTAATCATCAAATTTGTTCATTTGCTTTCAATCGTTGTCAGGTCGGATGGCGTTCATTCAAAGCCAAAATTATAATAGAGGGGCCCAAAAGCCGCAGAATACTTCTAGAACGCATGCAGCAAGTGCGCATGACTGTTCTAATAATCTAAACTTATCTGAAATCATAATGACACCTGAAACCAACAACATATGACTCAGCCACACATTGTTGGGTTTGCGGTTTAGGTCTCTCACAGACGCAGAGAATCCGACAGTAAGAGACCATGATCACATTAGCGGAAAGTTCAGAGGAGCAGCGCACAGTAAATGCAATCTTCAACTAAAGTTTGATCCTAAGACATGGAAGCTGCCCATCTTCTTTCACAACTTGCGAGGTTACGACTCTCATCTATAATGAAAGCAGTGGACATGCCTTCAGGGTTCATGCATTGCACAGTCCATCAGAAAAGTACATGTGCTTTAATCTAAATAACATGTCTTTTTATGACTCTATGCAACACATGATGGTTCATTAGAGTCACTGGCTATGTCCTTAAAGTCCTGCCCAATAACAGAAGAAATTTTTGACTCAACTCTTGTTAGAAAGGGCGTTACCCTTATGAGTACATGAACAGTTGGGAAAGGTTTGACGAAGACACATTTCCTCCTAAAGGCGCGTTCTTTTCTAGTCTCAGAGGAAAGGACATCAGTGATTCTGATTACCAGCATGCTCAAGATGCGTGGCAGAAGTTAGATTGTAAAACGATGGGAGACTATCATGACTCCTACTTAAGGCTGATGTATGTTTGTTGGCGGACGTCTTTGAAAATTATAGAAAGACTTGCATGAAACATTATAGCCTGGATCCCGCGCATTACATTTCTGCGCCTGGGATGACTGGGACGCTTTCTTAAAGTTTACTGAGTACAGATTGATTTATTGTCTGACCTACCAATGATTCAGATGATTGAAAACGGATTGCGTGGGGGAATTAGTATGGCGTCGCATCATTACTGTAAAGCAAACAACAAATACTTGGACGACTATGATCCAAGTAAAAGGTCTAACTATCTCCATGTATTAGATGCAAACAATCTGTATGGATGGGCTATGGCGCAATCACTTCCATTACGCAACTTTAAAATGTACACAGGCGGCGATCCGAATAATATTCAAAAGGCATTAAAGTGGTTGAGCAGTTTAAAACGCCTGATCAGCAGCGTGGTTTCATTCTAGAAGTTGACTTAGAATATCCTCATGAACTCCATGACCTGCATAATGACTACCCATTAGCAGCAGAAAGCCTAAGATGAATCCAAGAGAGCCGCCTAAACTTGTGCCTAATCTTCGAGGCAAAAAAAATTATGTATGTCATTACAGACTTCTACAATTTTATTTAAGACATGGTTTGAAGCTGACAGCTGTTCATCGTATAATTGCTTTCGATCAAGAACAGTTCATGAAACCATACATCATGAAGAACACTGATCTCAGAACTAAATCCACAGATGCTTTCAGAAAAAGACTTTTTTCAAGTTGATGAACAACAGCTGTTTCGGAAAGACTATGGAGAATCCGCACAAGCGCAAAGATGTCAGATTAGTCACCAGAGAGAACGAAGCAATTAAGCTGACTTCAAAACCAAATTATCAGGACTTCAGAAGATTTCATGATCAGCTTTTTGGCATAATGATGAAAAAAAGAAAGTCAAATTAGACAAACCTGTATTATTGGTTTAACCGTTTTAGAATTATCAAAGCTTTTGATGTTAGAGTTTCTTTATGACTACTTTAAGCCCTCGTATCCTGAGTCAGAGTACTTTACACAGATACAGACAGTTTTGTTATAGATATTCCTACTGAAGACATCTATAAAGACATGGAAATGGAAGTAGCTAAAGGACATGCGGGATGTATGACACGTCCGATTATCCTAAAGATTCGCCTTTGCATTAAATTACTAACAAGAAGGTTTTGGGAAAAAGATGAAGGATGAATTATCTGGAAAGGTGATCAAGGAGTTTGTTGGTTTAAGGTCAAAAATGTTACAGTATTTCGAGCCAGGAGAAAATCATTAAGAAAGCAAAGGGAATATCTCGCAGCGTTGTGCAGTCAAACATATCACATGACAACTACAAAGAAGCATTGTTTGGCAATAAGACTTTTCATCATGACAACGTAAAACTGCGATCTAATCTACATGAGATCAACACAACAGTTGTAACAAAGAAGTCATTAGATAGAACAAACACAAAACGGGTGTTTGTTATCCAGAGTTTTCATATGCAATCGGGCACTGGAGGACCGCATAAACAGGGGGGTTTATATTTTTCATCAACTTTTATTATAAGATCAATCATAGCTTCATCCAATTCATTTAAATCTTTTCTCATGTTGCTTGATGCGTTCGAATTTTTTTATTATTTCAAGATATTTTTTTCCCAATTTGGGGGTTTGAGTTGTAGGTGATCTGATGATTTAGCATGCATTGATAATCCTCGAAAATGTTTCCTTAATAGCATTACACGCATGAAATGATTCCGATCATTTTCAAGGTCTCTTCCTTTACCATTTTGTTTCGTTCTGCACTTCCTTCTGAGCTTCCATTTTAAACTCAAATATATTTACGTAAATTAATTAAGCAACTGGAACTGTGTCTGGTGGGATTATCTGCAGTTCTTCCTTCACAAAAGATCTTTGAGGGCTGGTTGTTTTGTTGTGTCAGTTTCTCGTAAATAATACACGGGGGGATTCATTTTACAATTCTTTTTATTTCATATGGATCAACACTCCAAACCGGATCGGTTGCCCTGATGCGAGTGTCCCCCTTCTGCTTCCCCCGGTAAATAAAGGTACCTTACTTTTAAACCAAACGGTAATAGTTTGCCGGATGAAGACTCTCCTTCAGCAACATTTATTGTTTTTCTTTTGATTGCTTGTACTGGCTTTAGCCCTTTAAATTCTTCATTATTCATTGCGCGCAAACGAGGGCAGTCTTCAAACCCATTCTGTTTTGCGAGAATTCAATCAGCTCTCTGTGATACTGGTAGGAAAAAAGCTTTCAGTAGGTAGCGGCACGCCCCTATCAGCAGTGAGGGAAAGGTTGATTTTAGGTGAAAAATAGGCCAACTTCAATCAGGCAGTACTGGTGTAATACTGTATCTATAACGATGCTTTTTGATTCTGAATAAACCTTTATTTATTCTACTTTTATTCTCATGTATTTTCATTTTGTCATGAATGCGTGAGAGAGAGAAAATCAAAATGAAAAATCCCCCCTGGAAAAAAAAGTCAGCTTCGCCGTCAGCGAAATTGCCGACGTCCGCCGAACCCGAAGTTGGTACGTGTTGGAAAATCTCGATCCTTTACACTGCTGGACAGAGTGTTCTAAAAATAGTTTCATAATAAAGATCGAAGATCCTCTTTAAAACATACAAGTTTCAAAATAATTTAAGTCCAGTAATAATTTGAGAAAACGAGTTGAAAAATTGGGTAAATTTCAATCTACTTTATCTCCAGAAATACTGAATAAAGATATCATCTTAGGGTGCGCTGGAAGAGGATTTCAAGTCCTACACAGCGTATGCAAATGAGCTCTATCCGTGCCATAGCCACCAATCGCAAGCCGGGAAAAGCGATTGTGCGGAACGTCGCGAGGCACAACAATACAATGGGAATGGCGACCTACATGGCAAGTGCGTCGACCGACACATCGTTTCAAATGAATGGACGTCCGTGTCCAGGATCTCTATGGTAAGTTTATTTGTGTTTATGGCAGATCCGATTATTTAAGCACATCTTTCAAAGAAATGATCGGTTGAGAATGACCAGATTATGGTTAGTTTTGAATTAGAAGTGATCAAGTGAAAGTGTTATGAAAAACATGTTCTGTACTTTTGTTGTCTTCCTGTCGAAGTTGATTTAATTTTATCAAAAGGGCCTCATTTTACCAAAACATTAACTAAATATAATTTCAAGATTGCAAAATTGTCGAATCGTATGTTTTATTTTTATATAATAAAAGTTGGGGCATATTTTATTAAATTATTTGACAGTATCGATTACCGGAAGTGGAATGACTTTGGTCACAAGTAAAAAAACGATCTGGCCCGATCTTGCGCGGCCGTGTTCGTGCGTTTGTCTTCGAAGTTAATGCGCATAGTGATCGTTTATTTTTTTTGTTTTCATGCAAATCTGTTGTTTCTGTAAATTGTATGTGTATTTTGTAATAGTATTGAAGAAGGGGCAGTAGTACTTGTTTGGATTTTTCTCGCGTGTATGAGCCCACCACATCATTCCATTTATTATCTCTCCTCTCTCCCTCCCCCTTATACAACACAGTCACGAAAAGAACATACATTTTATGAAAAAGACTGCATTTAAAAAAATTTACTAGATCGATTGTGTGTGTGAGTGAATGAGTGTTTTAGTTTGCTTTTCTTGTTGCTATTGTTAAGGTACTTCACACTTTGAGCTTTCTAGTATTTATATAAATGTATGGTGGGAAAAGTACTAAAGAAATTTTTCCTTGTAAAATATGCTCACTTAGATTATTTCCAGTAAATCTCATTCTTTCATTGTAAAAAGGTTATATTGCAAATGTCTGTGATGTCTTGAAAACACTCCACAATCACATGATATAGGTGTGTGTGCGCGCGCACACACACACACACACACACACAACACACAACACACATTGAAGCTCACAAACACCTCTTCCTCTTCTCCTGTCTTCCCCCCCCACTGACACAGGTGCACGCATCTGAGAAGCATGCAAAAAACAATGGAAGTCAAATGCTTAAAATTTCCTTTCTTTCCTTGAAGATGACCATTTCATCGCATGAAGCAGTACCTCACAGCAAAGGAAGGGGAGAAAAGTAGGCCTGACCAAGCAGTCATTTTGCCACCAACCAGCTGCTTCTTCAACTGGACTGTTTAGACGGACCTGTGAGAAGAGCTGGGAGGGAGTTTTCCCCGCCTTTGTTGACAAAGTGTGTGATGAAACATTTTTGCACACACACAACACTGAAAACAGAGGTCAACCATGCAATCAGAGGTGTTTTCAACGTTACCTGTGATGGTGATTTTCAGAGATTTTTAGAGAGGGATGTCAGGTTCGAACTGGAAAGTAGAATATTGGTCACTTCTTGCAAAAAAAAGGGAAATCAAGCGACCCCATCTCCTTTCACCAAATACCTTTGACCAGTCCCAGCTGTGTGAGGTGTCAGTGACAAATGGGTTGCTGATTGATCTGCTGATCTTCCAGAAAGAAGAAGGCCTGTCCCCTACAAAAAGAGTGGTTCCACATGAAAAGGGTTAAACATTGCGGGGCTCTCTGACAAACAGCTCAACCCCAAATTGGCCAAAACCAGGAAACCCTAAATAGTCGCTGAAAAGTGCTTCCAGACCCAGCAGTCAGCAGAAATTGAAAGACTTTCTTTTGCAGCCTCCAGAGCATTTTGTATTAAAAAAGAGTCTGGAACAAAACTTATCCCCACTAAAACCCCCTCTGCCTCTGCAGTACATTTGTCAGATCCTCAGGTCACATATGAAGAAAAGATGGATAAGGGAATGCGGCTATTAAATTAGCAACACATGGGAGACAGTTAGCTGCTCTCCGCCGCAACTGGAAGAAACACAGGCAGCACTCAAAACATCAAATCAGAAGTTGACACCTGAAAAACTTTTTTGCATGAAGAAAACCAACGTTTGATGGCACTAGAAACGGAAATGGCTAAAATGATTGCTGATAAGAAATCATCAGATCAAGAACAACTTCTGTTAAGAGACAAGTTAAAAGAGAGCGAACAGAAAAATTTCAACAATACAACAGTCGAATTATTACAAAAGGCTAAAAAAAGGAAAGAAATGATATGAAAAAACAGAGCACTAATTAACAACATCAAAGTGGAGGTTGTCAAAGAAAGATAAATGGTCTTAGACAAAAACTGAAGAGCAGCCAAACTACTGATCAAATTTGAAACAAAGATAATTACTCTGAAGGAAAAAATGGAAGCAAACACTATTGACCAACAACATGCTGGTGAAGTTCTGCAAGATCCTGAAGAACTGCGCCTCAAAGATGAAAACGGGCACTTCAAACCGGGGGCAAAGATAGCAGTTATGGAGCAGGGTGGGGGCTGTCATCAGAACTGCTGCAACGGCTTGTGGTGCCAGGATTCCAGAAGGTGATTTGCCCTCACAAAGGTCAGCTTTAACCTTTGCTGACCCAAAGGGGATGTGGTCAGCAAGTCTCATGTGGCAGAGGTCCTCAGAAGTCACGAGCACTGGGGGCTTGCACATTGATGGAACCAGCAGGAATGGGAAGAGCTACATCAGTCAGCAAGCTAAACCCCCGCCAGTGGCTCCTTCTCCATGGGCTTTCTTCCTGTACCGATGCCACCACTCACTTGATGTGTATCCAATCAACTCCTCAGTTGGGGTTTGCCTCCAACCTCACCCTGGCCCCATCTTCTTCATCGAGAGGTCTTCTGTTGTGGACTGGCAAATGATCTACGCCAGAGATACGACGCATTCAAAAGTTTCCTGTTTGAAAATCGTCTGTGATTAGCTTTTTTCAAGAAATGGGCTGTTGTAAGTGACCTAAGGTGTTATTTGAAAGGTGGACTTGTGAAGAATGTTCTTTCAGTGAGTTCAGCTATCATGAACCTGTTGACATTTATTTTCAAAAATAATGATTTTGGGTTGGAGATCTTTACATAGTAAATTTTTAGTAGATTATTAAGACAATCTAAATAAACAAAAAGTTTGTCTGTGAAGACTTTTTAGTAGTTTAAGTTATGCATACCACCCATTTTAGATATCTGGTTAAAATTTGAGAGGGATATGACAAGTGGTTTGGAAAAAATTGCAATTTTCCTGTTGACGTCTGTGGATTTTAGGTCCCCTAAGCATCATTTAAAATGGATTATGCAGGTTTTTTTGCTTGATTTCTGTCATTTAACACTTACAAGACAAAAGATACCATTTAGAATACAACCACCAAGTTTGAAGTGAAAATCTGTATTATTCAGGAATTATGTCCATTTTTTCTAATGTTGTCGATCTACGGACTTTTTTCCACTGTACATTTTTGGGCCTTTCTAAGCATATTTACACCTCATTAGATGGAACGTTTAAGACCCATTGAGCTGAAAAAAATTAGGCTAAGTCTATGCAAACTGGTAACTCAAAAATCTAAAGAAATCACTATTTGAGGTCATTTCTAAAATCTGTAGGTCCCCAAACATGGGACCTCGTGCCGATTTGACGTTTCCGGAATTGCATGAGTGCCATTTTTTTACCAAAGCAAAAGAGGCAATTTGGTTTTGGGACAGCCCTGTAAATTTGTGTGCTAAGAGTATATGGTACACACACCCAAATTTCATAAAAATCTTATGTCTCACATGCATGGTGTCTTGCTGGGAGGCTTCAAAGATGCCCCTGTCACACAATTACATGCGAACGTTCGGCAAATGCAATATTAAAATGTCGATATCTATAAAACTAATAAAGATAGGCAGTAATTTTTTTTTACTTTGTTTTGCTTTAAAAGTTCTATCTAAAAATCTTAAACAGAAATATGCAATTTGCAATTCAAATTTTGGCTGCCGCTTTCCTACTTTCAGCTAACTGTTTGTTAAAGTTTTCAACTAAAGCCTGTGATCTGTGAACTCCCGGAATGCCCTCTTCTAATAGTAACTCTGTGTTTTAACAATAATTGATTCACTTGGCCTTTAAATTCTTTTCCATCGTCAACTTGAATCATGCGAGGATAAGTTGTGGCCCTCGTTGGATATCATTGTATAGCGACAGCAACAGCAGAAGCACTCTTTTGTGTTAATGGGTCCGCATCTTTGTATCTTGAAGCCATGTCAATGACTGTGATGCGTACTTAAATCTTTTTCGTCTAATCGTATCAAGGGTAAATATAGAAGATCCATTTGATGGGTGTCGTTTGGAGTTGTGTTCACAATTGCGGTCTCTGTATTCGTCTAGGGGCAGGTAAATAAATTTGCCAAATTGCTTTTTAGATACCATTCCTTTGCTGTTTGTTCACTTTACCCCCGCCGCTTTGGGTTAGCTTTTGTATTGCGCGATACCCTTCCAATATCCTTTGGGCGAATAATAATTTTGTTCATTTTTTATTCAGCCAATATTATGTGCAAACAAAATACACAGGGGTCATCCCAAAGGGAAAAAAACCGATTTCTGCATCTTTTGTTTTTTGTTTTGTAAAAGACGAATTTTGGTGGGGGAAATGTCTGGACCGGTTTCCTGTTACAGATAATTTTGTTTTATTGCCTGATAAACATTTTTAAAATTGTAAGCGCGCCCCTTTTTTTCGTGGTTTTAATAAAATTAACGCTCAAGCTCGCTTTTCTGGGCGTTTTGTGCCTGCTAGTTGCTCCATGTTTTGTTATTCTTTTTTCTCCCGACCCCGCGTTTACTAAACCGAAATTATTCCCGCTAAAAAAAGGCATTCACCACACGCCCCCTATCATCTTTCGAGCGAACCCTTTTTTTATAAGTATTTTTTTTTTACATATTTATACTGTTGGAAATTCCCCTTGCTTACTAGAAAACTTTCGTGGAAACCGAAGCGGCAAGATAGCAATCACTTTGCTGAACCCCAAAAGCGTTTTGCCAAATTGCTGGCTTTTTTTTTAAACGGGCTTTCCCCAACATTGAGTACCCATTAGACCTCCAAAACACGAAGGGGTATAAAAGGTTTAGCAACAGTTTTTTCGGTCCCATTTTTTAAAAAAAAAAAAATTTAAAACTTTAAAAACATGAACAGGAATCTACACAGCTAAAAGGCCCAAAAACCTTTGAATTTATAATGACCAATTTTGACCCAAGCTGTTATCCCCAAAAAGAGGGGTTGTTTTTTTGGGCAGCGGGTGGAAAAAACAAACATTCCTCGAACTGAATTCAGCATTGAACAGTTTAAACGATTCGCCGCAAAAAATTTTAAAAAGTATCAAAACAGGTATGAGGCAGCTGGGGTCTAAAAGGGAAAAGTGGGGAAAATTTCTTATTTGTACACTAAACTGTCAGTAGTTTTCCCCATTGATTCTGAAAGATTTTACTATGATTTAACGAAAGACCATTTTAACAAAGTATTGGAGCCTGGGATGTAAATTATACTCAGATTGGAACTTTGTTACGCCTTAAATCGGGGATTAAAACTTTTTTCAATGTTTTTGTTTCCCTTAAAGAGCGACGGAAATTCAGAATCAGGAAACATTGAATCGGGTGGAGAAAGTAACCAACCCAAAAAAATCAGCAAAAACACTGAATCAGGGGGGGGACCATGAAAAGCATCCGGCGTTAAAGCGGGAAAAAAAATTAGCAGAGGAACAAAAAAAAAAAATTTAATTTTTAAAAATATAACTCATCATGAAAACATAACACCGCCACGCCAAAAAGTTGATTCAATGCCGCTATAAAAACCCATGTTTAAAGGGGCCCTACAGCCCAAAAGGCTTCAAAAATATTAAACTTAAAATGTTCCATTTTGGGCGCCCTTGCTGCTCTGGGGGGGTTATTATTTTTTTTAAAAAATAATAAAGAATGGAAACCAAAACAAAAGCAAAAAAAAAAACTGAACCCTAAATACAAAAACCAGCCGCCAGAACCGTCAACAAAAAAGATCTTTTTGATCCTTTTCAGATGGAATAATATTTTAAGAATTTAAATTTTAAAAAATTTTTTTTAATAAAATGATCAGGCGTTTATAAAAGATAAAGTCAATAAATAAAGACAGGAGTTTTAAAAAAGACTTTCCATAGCCCAAATTGAAAATCAATGGGGTGCTTAGGATGAAAAATTTCTTAAATCATGCAAGAACGCGAGAAAGAAAACCTAAACAATGACACGTTTTTTGAGGCGGTGTTACAATTAGGATTACTATTAAAAAAAAAAACATCTGTATTTTTTTGATAATTAAAAAACTTGAAAAAAAACTGTTTACTTAAGGGATGCTTAGTTGATCTGAGGAATTTAATCAAAAACTTAACAAAACTTAATTAAAATTTAAAAGTTTTAAATTAAAAAATTTAATTTAAAAAAAACAAATTAAGAACTTGGGGAAAAACTTGAATGATTAAGTTAAAACTTAAAAGGCTTAAGTGTTGCATGCGTGGGGGGGGTGGGAGGGGGGTGTGCTTGGGGGGTGGGGTGGGGAGGGGGGTTGCATGCGTGGGGTGGGGGTGGGAGGGGAGGGTGCATGCGGGGGTGGGGGTGGGGCCATTTTCCCCCTTTTCACACCACTACATCCTTTTTAACTCATGCTGCTAAAAAGGGCGTTCACACAAAAAACCTTTTTATAGTAGCATCATAAGGGGGATTTCCCCACAGTCCTCTTGCCGCTAAAAATACCTTTCGGGATAAACGGCTTTTTATAGAAAGGGGCGGATTTCCCCCAGCCCTTTTGCTGCAAAAATAGCCGTTCAGTATAAACGGCTATTTATAAAAGGGGTTTCCCCCAGGCCTCTTGCTCTAAAAATAGCCCTTCAGTATAAACGCTATTTATAGCAAGGCGGTTCCCCCATCCTCTTGCTGCAAAAAAGCCTCAGTTAAAGGGCTATTTATAGCAAGGCTAAATTTCCCCACAGACCGCCCCCCGGTTTCCACTACCCTCTCCATACGTAGAGTACAAGGGTTCCTAGCCCATTAGTTTTTTTCCCAAACATTCGAAAATCGCCATTCGTTGCTAAGGACACACTTTGAAGGCAGATGAACAGTTAGAATTAAAAAAAGTAGAAAAGTTTACACATCTAACCAGATCACTTTCTACTTAACCGAATCTTTTTAAAAATCAAAACAAGTCTGATACAAACGAGAACATTTTTCTTGGGGGGAACACAAAAAAAGTTTTAAATATAAGTTTTTTTAGCATACGACCCGTCGTGTTTCCTCCCCCTAAAAAAATGAAACCCCTGTTTTTTAAAAATTTTAGCTTCCGCCGTAACAATCAAGCTGATGTTTTTTTCTTCCCCAAACCCAACTCACCCATAATTAAAAAAACCACTCACGAAAGCCCAAACCTTTAAAAAGGCACCTTTTTTCATTTCCTTTAACCAACAAACCTTTAAGATATTCGTTCAAATTCCCCAAAGCAGTTAGTTCAAACTTTTTTTCAATTTTTTTTTAGAAAAACAATCTCCCCTTTTTAAAAAATGCTTTGCCTAAATTTTTTTAACAAATACCTAACATATTAAAGTAAAACCTTTTGGCCGGGGAATATCAAACCCTGTTCTTCGTAAAGTTAACAAAACCAACCCGCACAAAACCCCGGGAAATTCTTCTACTACAAAGCACAACCTTTACGCTCCAAAGCTGCCAAGAACTGACAATAAAACCGGTTTTTGTGACTGTTCGCTGACGCCCACCTGTGTGCTTTATGTTTTTTGGTCGCAGTTTGCGACCAACGCCTAGCCTGCCTGTGCAACCAAAGGCCCCGAGCCGAAAAAAGTATCGGTTTTCAGCCCGTGTGCCTTTTTGTGTACAAAGTTTGTAGGGAAAAATTATCAGAAGAAGTGGCGGGTTTATGAATTTTTCTGAGAGAGGAGAAAGAAAAGAGTGTGGGGTGTGGGTGTTGGGGGGGTGTTTAGTGTGCCCGTGCGTCTGTCTCTCTCTCTGTCTCTTCTTTCTTCTGCTTGTTTGAGGGCAACTTGACCTTACGGGGTTTGTCAGGTTGTCGGTTTTTCCTCCCTTTTTCTCCGCCACGGAAAGGGCTTTTTGCCACTTTCGCCCAAAAACCGGTGGTGAACAGTGGTTAGAAATTTGGGAAATTCGTTCCCACCTCACATCATATTTTCAAAACACCTCTGTACAAAACGATATTGTCCAAAATAAGTCGAAGCACAAAGTCAAGAAGTTTAGGTTAGGCGATTTCTTCCCTTTTTTTGTTTTTTGGGGTTTTGAACGCAGAGCTGCCCCTCACACTGTTCCCTTCCTTTTGATTTTCCCTTGACCCCCAAGGATCCTCAAGCATAGGCTCAAAATTTCCCCTAAAAATTTTTTACTGTTTTAATAATTTTTGTTTTTCAGCAAATTTTTTCTTCTCCGCACTTTTTTTTTTTGGTTCCATTTTACTACCCTTCGCTGGCTGCTTGGGGTGTTTGGTCTTTTTTGAACCCTTGGTGGGAGAAACCACAGAAATTATGGACCTGGGGTTCTTATTTGAAACCAAAAGGGAGGGCATTCACCGGTCCCCCTGATAAGTCCGATCCCGAGGACGAAAGGCCCAGAAAAGGCAATACAAAAAGATGGCCCTTTAAAGGATTACGATGGTTCCCCCAGGCAGCAAAAAGGGTTTCCATATTTTTAATATATTTCCCCATTTTCCCATCCATTTTTTTTTTTTTTTTTTTTTTTTTCCAAAAAGTTTAAATCTTTGCCAAGTCATTACTATAACGACTGAAAATTGTTTAGCCTGCACTTGTTTTCCCCCACTATTTAACCCTCTGCCTACCGCATGACTTTGTGCTATATGACTATGAGAATACCATGCCAAAGAGGTAACTCCGCAACACATACACATTTGCCATAAAGAAACCTCAACAGAAAATTGTTTTTAATTATCTATTCTGTAAAAGTAATGAAAAAAAATTCAAAGACATCACTCCATCCAAACAGCCATTTCCCCCCACGTATAATGAACTGGTACACGAGGAAAAAAAAAACCAAACGAACAGACTAACTGTACTTCGGTGTTCTCGGTGCTAAAACAATTTTCCCAAATTCCTGTACCCACAGAACATCATGGATTAGGAGCACAGAGTGATTTTCCAAGCCCTAAACAAAGTACTGAAACCTTCGGAACAAAATAAAGTCATTACTGTGTGGTATGCACACTAAAAAATCAACTTTTGTTGTGAAGCAAAAAACAACCACCCAAACTTCAACAATTTTGTTAAACTGAAGGCACACAAACAAGAAGATTTGTCTTCTAACTACTGAGGGGAAAAATAACAAAAAAGATTACTGAATACTGGGCTTTAGATTGTGAGGGAATTCAACAAAAATGTGCTTTGCACAATGCACTAAGCAACCCCCCCTTCCCCCCCCCCCCCCCCCCCCCCCCCCCCAACACACACTGTGGTGATGATGTACCTCTTATCCGGGCTCCTCTTTGCTTTTTGATAAACAGGCAGTTTTTATTTCAGGCCAGAGTTTATGTTCATCCTTTTCTGCTGCTTTTGTGCAGCAAATAAATTTGTTCTCGATTAAAGTCTGCCAAAATTCTTCTGAAACAAAAGGCTAAAGGTGATGCTCCTACAGGCAAATCGGGGACACCCCACTGAAATGACCAGTTTCCTGGGTATCAAAACAAGGGAAACTTTTGGGGGGCTTCACTTTTTGTAGCCAACCACTCCATCAAAAATTAAAGAATCTCCAGCAAGTTTTGTTTTTCGATTTTCTTTTTTTGGGGGTCTGGCCCCGCAGCAATGGGCTATTCGACGTCGTCATTATCATCGCCTGAATCATTATTGATTCCGCCTCAAAATCAAATCAGCCAGTCGATCTTTATTCATAACTAGGTCAAGATTGACGTCCGAATCATCTTGCTTCAAATCTTCTTCAAAAGTGTAGCCCGCAAAAACGCTCTCTTCATCAATATCACTTCAGAAAATGAATTCTGCAAGTTGCATAGTTACTTGATCCGCCATTTTCCCAGAAATCTTCGCGAAAAAAATCCGAAATTTGAAATTCACAGCAGAGAAACTACTCCACCAAAACTCATGCAACAAAAACCAAAATGGCGTCCAGAAACGGAAGTACGGAAGACTCTTCTGTCGCAATTGCATTCTGGGATATGCGATGGTGAAAGCGAAAGTCATTGACCGACTATTCAGCGGTCGATCTCTGTCGATCCGGTATTCAGAAAGAGGAAATCTCGCGGTCGATCTCGGTCGATCTGGTAGGCATTGGGTTAATTGTTCAGCATTGTTTTTGTTTGTTTGTCAGTTTATCGGCCAGTTCACGAGGGATTCACTGGATTGTTAAGCAGATTTTCTTTCTTTCTCTCCCTTTTTTTTGTGTGTTGGTTTTTCTTTTCTTTTTATTTGTTGTTCGTTTTGTTGTTTTGTTTATTGACCAGCCGACAGTGGGTAAGTAGTTATCTGGGTTACCCACACACCCCTTAGACAATTAAGAGGTTCCATGTCTTCAGTCATGTCGCATAAGCAGGGGAGAAAGTTACGCTCGGAAATCGGAAAATCCTTATTTTGGAAATTTACAAATCGGAATTTCCTTAATTTCGAAAAATTTTTTTTATTCCGTTCCGTTTTCCGACCAGCAACTCCACTGCCGAATCAAAGTTTCGACTTCGCGCCGTTCCGTATTATCCGATCGACCGACCGGAAGTTGGTTTCCGTTTTGTTTTCGCCAGTGCCTGTGACCACCACACGTGTTCCTTCGCCTGTTTCTTCTATGTGTTGGATGCTTTCGCGGAAAAATCGCGATGCCTTACATAAATGAAGGCGACAAGCGAGCCAGTGAAGTGGATAGCGGCGTAAAAAAAAAATGGAGGTGGAATTGGCTGGACGAGAGAGGCCCAAACAAAGACGGCGAAATCGGCAAAGGGGAGGAACATCGTGTGTGGTGTCGGAAAACGGAAAGGCCCGGAGAGTGTTTTTGCGTCGCGTGCGGGAAGGTTATCAAATACAGCAGCACTGGAAAAAGGCTGCTTTTGGACCATTCCAAGCATCCCCATCTCAATTCCCATGTATATCCTCGAGATGTTGCACTTGAAAAAGACAAAGTCTCTGAAACCCCTGGCATAATGTGGTCCAATATTCATGGGAAGTGTCTCCCTCGTGTCCCTGAGACAGGATGGGGACCAAACCACTTTGTGGTTTGTCTGCCGAAGCAGGTACTAAGGTCAACCTTGAGAGAAAAGGAATCTGTAAAAGAAAATCAGTCACAAAAGAGTCTGATATAAGAAGTTTCTTTTCCAAAAAACGTAGCAAAACTGAATAATGTTGTGCAGATGCTTTATTATTCATGATGTTTGTCAGCTAAGCCCACAAAGCATCTTTATTAATTGATGCATTTCTTGATTAATTATTCTGTATTTTGACTTTCATTTAAGTTAAAGTTCTAGCTCTGAGACTTTTTTTTTTATTATGACTTTTATTCAAGTTAAAGTTCAAGCTCTGAGTCTGAGATTGGAATGAATGGACAAGTAGCCAAACCTTCACAGGTCACAAATGCTGTATCTGCTCAGGTACAAGTTATAATTATAATTTGTTACTGTATGTGAACCTGTATTAACCCGTTGAGCGCCTTTAGTCAGTCAGCTGACGCGGAAATAAAAGTGCTTTCCATGTGCCATGGGCAGTCCCCTGACGTCATGCATTTTTCTTGAGTTTTCATTCGTTACTATTTCTATCAACGGACTCAAATAGAGTTTGCGTAGAAAGCCTTATATGTCTGTAGTCTTAAAATAATATGTAAATGACCACACGTGAGGGGAAAGCCCGTTTTATTCTTATCACTGACTGGGTGACCAGCCAGCACTTCGTGTCTCGCTTGCAAAACATGGCGGCGCAACCTGACAAGCCAGCGACCAAGTCAACGTATTTACACAGCTGAGCAGGCTCTGCTGATGATTTTTGACAAACACAATAATCTTTTATTCAACGACTAACTCGAGCATGAAGGTGAGATGATGATAGTGGTGGAATTGCCGACCATATTCGTCAGTTATTGAGTAGGGCTCTGTGACCTCTCAGTGTGTGTTCAGCTGACAGCGTCAGTCGAACGAGCCAGCCAAGTGTGTACTCTGCACTGCGTGCTGGTGTCCAGTGATGTGAAATCAGTGCGAGAGGGGATCGTGGCCTGCTCGCGGCGTGACACTGTGCAGACGAAAAGGTAGGGGAAGATGAGGAGTGAAAGAGAGGGTTGAAGTTGAGCAAGGGGGTGTGGTGGGGAGGGGGGGGGGGGCGTGGGTGTGGACTGGTCAGTCTGCATCGAGTGTGAGCGTCTTGATAGACTTCCAAACTGTTTTACTTTCATTTACAGGTGTAGTGTGACAATACAAACTTTATTTTCAACTTTTTTGCTGTGTGTTCTTGTTTGGATGTGGTAAATACATATGTTTTTGATCGTGCAAAAAAATCTATCCAAATCTACAAGCCTAAATACTTTTGTATTATCAAAATTAAAACAAAAGAAGCCCAGATTCAAAATCTTCATTCAATTTCCTTTAAAAATGATATAGATTTCATTTTTCTATCTTTTGTAGTTTCTGAGCTAGAATTTTTTGTTAATTATGACCCCCAAATCATGAGATTTCCCCGGCACCTGGGAACACCTTTGTTTGTACTATTGTGAGGCACTGAACGGGTTAAAAATCAAGCTACTTTTGTTACTGATCATTGATGTATGCTTTTAGTTAAGAAACTGTACTCTAAGGAGTTGGATCTTGGTGTGTTCTATAATCATATACTGTAGATGTCTAGTTTTATGTGGAGATATATCTCAAGTGATCATTTGTGCATGAACTCATAGCATGTAAATCATTAATTTTTAATTTTTTAATTTTTTTTAAATATTAATTTTGTCATATTTTTATGAATAAATGATTTGGTAATACTAATAGAAAGGTTATTTGTATATTGCTGAAAGTTTTGTATGAGCATGAAAAGGGAGGAGAAAGTGATTCACATGTCTCAATCCTTATACATCTTGTAAATTTTATTCCACAGAGAAATCAAATTAATCAGTCAACTCTGTGGAATCACATTTATAGGCTGTGTGGGGATTAAAATTTAAGTGAATATTGGTTATGTCATCCATGTTGGATCAGTGTGTGTGTGGTGACTGTTGACTCGAGTGTAAGGGTTTATTTGTGTTAATAATGCAGTATTGAAATTATGGAAATATGGAAATCTTAAGACTTACTGTATGGTCAAGTGAAGTTAACCTTTTACCAAAAATAATTGGTACTCATATTATTGGTATTTTTTAGCTGGAAATAGCATGAAATTGCTCCAAATGGTAGTAACAATTTAAAATTTGCTTCAGCTTTGCGCCCCCCTGAACCCCCACAAGGGGGCGCTGCCCCTTGACCCCGCCAGGGGGCCTCTGCGGCCCCCTGGACCCCCGGCATACATTTTCCTTATTTTCAGGATTCCCAGCTTTCCCCTTGCATAAGTAATATCTACTAAAAGTAGTTTGTGACTTCCAGCATGCATGGAGGCCGGAATAGCTCAGTTGGTAGAGCACCGGACTGATGATCCTGGGGTCGCGGGTTCGAATCTCCACCGGGCCGTTTCGGTACAGGAGGGGATTTTGCCCCCGGAGTTAACATTGGTTCTGACTCTGTTTCCCATACAGTCCTTCGAATGAGACTATAAATCGAGGTTCCGTGTGTGAACACACCCCATGACATCTTGCACACACATAAAATCCGATCACCAACTTTCGGAAGAGAAGGCCAGTTTGGCCGTTGGTATGGATGACACGTTACACATAGCATGCACCTTGCGTGAGAAATTGAAAGAAGTAGGGAAATTGAGCGAACGATATTGGACGATATTGATGGGTGACACGGGAAACGACTGAAAGAAGCGCCAGCTGGCACTCTTCAGTCAGCACTCCCAGGTAGGCAGCTGTTGTGTAAACGAGTGTGAATTGTAAAGTGCTTAGAGCTTGGTCTCTAGCCGAGAATAGACGCTGTATAAACATTCATTATTATCATTATGCTGCCCGACAGAAGTCGGTGACCACTGTATTTCACCAGAGGGCACAACTGACAGAAGAAACTCCGACTTCATGTGCTTTTATATCCATTCTTGGGGGTAGCAGTTTCTGGCTTTAGACAAGCCTGCTGCCACAGCCAGGATCTGATCATCTGAGGTCTGATAGCAGCACCCAGCATGCCTTGTCATTAATATCTCTCCTCTCTCTCTCTCTCTCTCTCTCTCTCTCTCTCTCTCTCTCTCTCTCTCTTTTCTGCCTTTTGTTGTTGTTGTTGTTGCTAATTTGCTACAAACAGGTGTTCCTGCTGTTTGACTATTATTCTACTTGTTTATTTGCAGTGTTGTGTAATCCGTAGTTTATTTGTAAATCAGTTTCATCTATAATGAATGAATGGTTGTCTAAATTCGGGTTGAAAATAGGCTATATAAACGTGTGTCATCTTTTAAACAAAATTTCTGACGTGTCCAACATTTTATCCAATTCCAATAACTGTTTCCATTGTTTTTGTTTTTCAGAATCTCGACTTTCCAATATAGTACCGGATAATTCAGTTTCAATCCAAGGTTATAATACTATAAGAAAAGATCCAAAGACAAAGCTTGAAACAGGTTTAGTGACCTATATTCACAACTCAATTAATTATAAACAGATCAACAGTATGGATAAATATAACATAGAATGCATATGGATAGAAATCTATGCGAAGGGTACTAAACCGATTTTGCTAGGCTGCTTATATAGAAATCCTAACGAACGCATTGAATGGTTCGATCGTTTCGAACATATGATGGAAGATGCCTCAATGCGTTCGTCTGAGATTATAATTTTAGGAGATTTTAACATTGATCTACTTAAACCACATGATAAATGGAAACGGATTTATGAATTACAGAATTTGACACAGCTTATTAACACACCGACAAGAAAAAATCTATCCTCCGAAACGCTAATTGATCACATATACGCAACAAACCCATCTAATATTATAGAAACATCAGTGCCTCTATACGGTCTCAGTGATCACTTTCCAATTTGTCTAACATGGTCCAAAAAGGGTGTTAAAATTCCCAGAAATGTTCACAAATGTATATCTTTTCGAAGCTATAGAAAATTCGATAATAACAATTTCTTGTCCGATTTGTGTAACGCAAATTTTTCTGAGGTATATCAGCACAATGACCCTGATGGAGCACTGGCTGCTTGGTATGACATATTCATCTCTGTCTTTAATAAACACGTGCCATCGGTAACTAAACGTGTCAAACCAAGGGGTAAGCCACCGTGGTATAAATGAAAAAATCGATAAGGCCATTAATTTACGAGATACTCTATTGCAAACAAATGGTAAAGATGATAATTTTAAAAAGCAAAGAAATGAGCTAACCAATATGAAAAGAGCTGCCAAAAAGAAATATTTCAGTGATCTTATTTCCCGTAAAGAAGATTCAAAATCGATCTGGAAAGCTATTAATGAGCTCACCGGTAAAACCTTGTCATCTAGCGCTCCTTCTGAGAGAACCTTGTCTGCTGAACTCTTAAATGATCACTTCACAACTGTTGCAGAAAAGACGATCAAAGCTGACTGTTCAAAAGACAATGACCTATTTGAGCTAAAAGCGTACTGTGTATCGAAAAACATAAAATCTAATCTTCAAATCGAGTTTATTGGTGTACATGATGTTTATAAGGAATTGTGTTCATTAAATTAGTCCAGTTCTCGAGGTTTAGATGATATAGATGGAAAAATTTTGAAAATTGCTGCTCCGATTATATCAGAGCATCTTACATATATTTACAATCTTTCCATTGATAAAAGTGGTTATCCACAACCCTTCAAAGATGCTAAAGTTTTACCCTTTTTTTAATCTGGTGATCCCACTGATCCTTCTAACTACAGACCTATCTCTATCCTATCTATTCTATCTAAACCCCTTGAAAAACACATCAAATGTAACATCCATAAACATTTCATGAAATACAATTTATTACATTCTAATCAAAGCGGATTTAGAGAAATCATTCTTGTCACACCTTGCTCACTAATATAATTGAACAATGGCATTTAAACATAAACAATGATTCTTCACAGGAACAATTTTTGGCGACTTCGCTAAAGCATTCGACACTATAGATCACGATCTACTGTTAAGAAAACTAACATTGTATGGTTTATCCCCTGAAGCTCTTAACCTCATTTCCTCAATTCTCAACTGTAGGCGACAAGTAGTCTTAAAAAATTCCGCTACTTCCTCTCATTATGCCAGTAAATTATGGCGTTCCCCCCAAGGGTCAGTCCTGGGGCCTATCTTATTCTCAGTTTATATAAATGATCTTCATTTACATACGTCTTCTCCCTATGAGCTTTTTGCTGATGACACTACTCTCCATAATAATGACAAAGATGCTGACTCAGTATGTATCAAATTACAGAATGATCTCAATAAACTTGCAAAGTGGACTAATTTGAACCATATGGCCCTCCATCCTCAAAAGTCTAAATTTATGATGACTACCACCAGACAGAAACGTCAAAATATGAAAGCCGATTTGTTTAAAATACGTATACAAAATAAAGTCGTAGAAGAAGTTAAATCACACAAATTATTAGGTCTTACAGTTGATAATAATCTTTCATGGTCTAATCATAGATCTGATTTGTCTAAAAGGTTATCTAAAAAATTATTCTTGTCGAACCGAATCAAGAATTTCCTTGATCAACATACTAGAAAATTATATTTCTATGCATATGTACAACCAGACATTAACTATGCCTCTACATGCTGGGATTTAGCCAGTAAAAATTGCTTAAAACCACTAGAAAGCATGTACAGACGCGCTATTAAGCTGATACTCTTGAAATCATCTCTACAAGCTAGTGATTATAAAGATCTTAACATTCTTCCATTCGATCTAAAATGCTGCTTTAATAAAGCTGTCTTTATGTATGAAATCATTAATAATATTGCGCCACCTTATCTTCATGACAAATTTCCATTAATCAAAATTCGAGGCAAAAATATCCTATACACCCCTCGACCACGAACTGATCTTTTCAAGTCATCCCTTACTTACTCTCGGAGTAAATTATGGAGTGAAATCCCTACACATTTAAAACAGATAAATAGTTTAACATCGTTTAAAAAAGCATATTTTAAATACCTCATAGACCATTTGTAAATCATGTTTCACTTAACTGTGTATTCTCCTAAGTTTGATGTTCCTTTTGACACAAACAAGCTGTTGCAGCCCGGAGATGGCCTTCGCAGTCGGCTGGGCTATAAGTAACATGACATGATTGACGTACAAAATGTTTATGTATACCTATGTGATGCTTATGTATGTCCAGTTGTGTGTGTGTGTGTGTGTGTGTGTGTGTGTGTGTGTGTGTGTGTGTGTGGTGTGAAATACGTTATAAGGAGACTGCTTTCTATTTTCTATATATTTAAAAAAAAAAAAAAAAATTGTTTTTCTTATTGTTGTGTGTAATTTTTGTCAAATTGATGTAATTGTTCCTTATTGTTTATTGTTATTTTGAGGGCATAGTGTAAAAAAGCTTCCAGCTTATCTGTTCACCCTCATTAAAGATTTCGAGTTTCTCTCTCTCTTTGTCTATGTTTCTCTTTCACTGTCTCTCAGTATTTTTGGTCTATACTATCTCCGCCACTTCCTATCACTCTCTTTAATATATCTATGTGCCCACTGCCTTCTGCATATTGGAAAATGAATACTCATGCTTGTATTCAAACTGCTTCAAGTTCTAAACTTCATTGTTTATTATATCTTTCAATGAACTCTTTCTTTTTCTCAGTCAGTCTGTTTGTGTGTTTTTTGTCTGTCTGTCTGTCTCTCTGTCTCTCTCTCTCTCTCTCTCTCTCTCTCTCTGTTTCTCTCCACTGTTCCCCTGTCGCTTCAGCATGGGCAAAGTCCATTGTAATTCCAATCCACAAAAAAGTGACATGAATAGCCCAGATGATTACAGAGAAGTAGCATTAAATAGCATAATAAGTAAATCCTGAACAGATGACTGACTAATCAAGTGGAAAGAGAGGAAAAGATCATGTAAGAGCAGGCAGGTTTTGGAGCTAATTATTGGACAATAGATCATATATTTACTTTGTATGCATTAGTCCAGAACTATTTCCAGTGGAATGAAAAAAACCTCTCCAGTGGAATATAAAAAAAAACTGCATGTGGCTTTTGTGGACTTTAAAAAAGCTTCGCTTCTGTGAATAGGAATATTTTGTGGAATGTTTTAAGGAAATCAATTGTAAACAGTAAGCTGTACAAGGCACTTAGATGCAGTTGTACATGACAGATGTGGAAATTCCAATTTTCTTTTAATGCTGAGAGGAATCAAACAGGGCTACCATCAAAGTCCACAGTTGTTAATATTTTTTTTATAATCAAACTTGCCACCAAAGTATTGAAAAAAGGAAGACATGGTATTCAAATGATTCCAGGGGCAGTTGAACTGTTCTTGATGTTGTTTGCTGATGACATTATTCTTTTGTCATACACCTCCCTAGGACTTCAAGAGCAATTAAATGCACTCAAACAGGAAGCAGATAAGCTGCAGCTGACAGTAAACCTGGAAAACATGAATGTTACAATTTTTTTGCAATGGAAGTCACCTTTCAGCACATGAAAAAGGATTTTTCTTCTAAAAGTAGTTTTATAATATAATTATCTGTCCAAACGAATGCTTTTTTTCCCCAAAAAAAGATCATTTGGAGAGCGGAAGGCTGACTCCTCAACCTACAGGCATGCATGAGTGGTCTTCTTTCAGTGACACGTAATCAGCACTTCACTCTTAAACAAATCAGTTTTCTCCCTTGTTCCCAACTGCGTTCTAGCTGTTTGGACAGGTAAAACTTTTTTCTTTTGTAAAAAAAAAAAGCCAGAATATTGAAAAGGATGGTGAGTTCTCACCTTGGAGCCAGACGTTCAAACTCAAGCACAATTCTGCCTTCAAACTCATTCCAGAGCCTGACACCAGAACCAAAATGGTTTTTAGTAAAGATTCCTGAAGATTTAAGGATTGTCCTCACTTTCCCTTATGTAATGAACAATCAAAGGAAAAATAAGACGGGATCAGGAAGAGGAGGAGACCCCAGAAATCACCCTAGCACAGACAGGTCCCAACCAGTGTCTAGTGGTTTAGTAGTTGTTCACACTGAGACACACAACATGTCACACTAAGACACAAAACATAGCACAAAAGTAAGCAAGAATGTGCATTCACATTGACTTCAAAACAGTCAGGTACCAGGGCCAAATCAATTTGGCTTCATAAAGATAAGTAAGTGGGCCTGTGTATATGTGGGCAAAAGAATTCAGGAGATAAATTTGCCACAATCCCAAGCAAGTCGCAGTCAAACAATGTTGAAACAAGTCAAATGTAACAAGATAAGGATTAGAGAACCATTTCTTTGAGGATGTGTCCCCAAGGTCAAATGTATCATAAAAATGCCAGGTGTTTGGGTGAGAAAAAGGTACAGTATATATAGCATTTCGACAAAGGTCATGTCCCAATAAAAATTATCACGAAACCATATTCAAGGATTTGATAACAATAATGTGCCCAAAAAACACAGTGACCTTCCAAACTGTACAGACACAGAAGCAACAAAAGCAAATTTCCGATTGCTGGGATAAACTCAAGTCCAAAAGGCTTAAAGCACACAGCCATTTCATGATGGATATGCAAAGCAAAGGGTTAAAAAAGTACCATAAAAGCAATAATCCATGGCTGCTATTATATCTGTAAACCCGGAAGTGCTCTTTCTCTTTTTGTGCTCCCAGTTCTTATAGAACAGGGAGTACTTCAGAATGGGAACAAAGAAATGTGTGTGTGTGTCCACGGTCAAAATGTGTTCCACTCGCTCCAGACAAAACTACTGGACCGATCTTCCTGAAAATTTGTTGGTATGTTCATTATGGGCCACGGATGATGCCTGATGTTTTAGTTTAACGTTATAGCCGTTACTCAGCTGTAACGGTTTTTCTTCTTTATGGAATATCTCAGAAAGTACTTGGCCAATCTTTGTAAAAATGAGCAGGTACATTCATTATGGGTCATGGATGATGCCTGATGTTTTAGTTTACCCGTTATAGCCGTTACTAACGGCTGTAACGGCCTGTAATGGTTTTTTCTTCTTTATGGAATATGTCAGAAAGTACTTGGCTGATCTTTCTGAAAATTTGTAGGTATGTTCATTATGGGTCACGACTAATGCCCGATGTTTTAGTTAACCATTATAGCCGTTACTAACAGCTGAAACGGCCTGTAACGGTTTTTCTTCTTTATGGAATATCTCAGAAAGTACTTGGCTGACCTTTATGAAAATTAGCAGGTATGTTCATTATGGGTCACAGATGATGCCCGATGTTTAGTTTACTCCGTTATAGCTGTTACTAACGGCTGTAACGGCCTGTAACGGTTTTTCTTCTTTATGGAATATCTCAGAAAGTACTTGGCTGATCTTTCTAAAATGTGTAGGTATGTTCATTAATGGTTACAAATGATGCCTGATGTTTTAATTTCCCCGTTATAACCATTACTAACGTCTGAAACGGCCTGTAACAGTTTTTCTTCTTTATGGAATATCTCGGAAAGTACTTGGCCCATCTTTCTGAAAATTTGTAGGTATGTTCACTATGGGTCATGGATGATGCCCGATGTTTTATTTGATCAGAATAGCCGTTACTATCGGTTATAATGGCCCCAAACGGTTTTTTTTTCCTTATGGAATATCAAAGAAAGTACTTGGCTGATTTATAAGCGGTTTGGATGATCTTGTGACAAATCGGAGCCCCTTCCCATATGTAAGTGATGTAACACTAAAAATCAATTAAACAAGTTGAAAACCATTATTTTGCCGTTATTTCTTATATATAGGTGGATTTTAATGAAATTTGGTATACTGAAAGGTTATCACACACAAGTGGCACTTCTATATAGTGTTTCACAATTCGACCGTTAAAAACTGTTATTCTTGA
This sequence comes from Conus ventricosus, assembly GCA_018398815.1. Lineage (NCBI taxonomy): Eukaryota > Metazoa > Mollusca > Gastropoda > Neogastropoda > Conidae > Conus > Conus ventricosus. The sequence goes on from JAFLJL010003497.1 coordinate 65,567, forward strand.
TATATTGTCCGATTTCTTCTTCCTATTTGGATTAAGTTCAGTATGTACATAGCCTTTAGCTCAGTGATGACTAACATACCTGTTTCAAAAGTGTACATTGGTTATATAACCATTAAAACCGTTATTTTGCTGCTATTTTTTTACATATTATTGGTGGATTTTAATGAAATTTAGTATACAGAAAGGTTGTCAAACACAAATGGCACTTCCATATAGTGTTTCAAAATTTGACGGGAGATGTTGATGGAGGGCTATTATTCTGTGATGGAGATGTTCATGGAGGGCTGTTATTTTGTGATGGGAGATGTTGATGGAGGGTTCTTATTCTGTGATGGGAGATGTTGATGGAGGGTTCTTATTCTGTGATGGGAGATGTTGATGGAGGGTTCTTATTCTGTGATGAGAGATATTGATGGAGGGTTCTTATTCTGTGATGGGAGATGTCGATGGAGGGCTATTATTCTGTGATGGGAGATGTCGATGGAGGGCTATTATTCTGTGATGGGAGATGTTCATGGAGGGCTGTTATTCTGTGATGGGAGATGTTTTTTTTTTTTTTTTTTTTTCTGTCCCAACCTCTGCACCACCTCAGAGGCAGTGCACCCACGCCGCTCATTCCGACACCCCGTCCACAGCCACAGCCCGGTCGGCCCCGCCGCAGCCCAGGCACCGGCAACCCACAAGGAGCAGTCAATGTCGAGTCGTCAAGAGGCATCCCGCCGGAGAAGACACTGCACTGCTGCCGAGTCACTTTGGTGGTGTTCAGTGGCGCCTGTTCTGATCTAACATACACAGGACACCACCTACTAAGCCCCCTACTGACGACAATAATTGCTTAGTCGCGGAGCCGGCGAGAGAATGTAAATATGTTTGTTCACGACCACCCATGTGATTCTGCCCGAAAACCCCCTTTTTCACATACAAATCACGTCCATCACATGTCAGTTTTAGCCAAAATTAACACCTGTTTCACAAAAAAATTAACATCCCAAAACTGCCAAATATTGACGTAATCAGTACATTGAAACGGGGGTTTCCATGCAGAATAACATGGGCGATCGTGAACAAACATATTTACATTCTCTCCAAGAACATAAAAATTAACGCCCGCGGGACTGAGTCCTTACTAATTTTCTAATACGCTCTTCTACTTCCAGCTCTATTAATAAATCAGAACAGACAACTGGCTTTCCATCTTGGTTAGTTATTTTTACATCCAATGAATTTATATCTACGCTAAGTAATTCTTTAAATTGGCTGTCTCCGTCAAACGTATATAACTGATAATCGCAAAACCCTGCCCTAGTTGGTAGCAAAACCTTTAGAACTGTAGATGGATAGCCAGCAAACAAATTAGCACATGTTTTTAACTGCTGTAAATGAACATACAAAATGGGATTTACGAGAAAATCAGGTTTATTGCCTTTAAATTGATAAACATTTTCTTTTGTGCTAAATTTATAATCTCTGTCACTACTGTGACAGCCTAAAACTCGAGCTAGCCCTTTAGGGAAAGTATACTCTCTCTCTTTCTTCTAGTGGAAAATTCATAGTAATTCTGAGGTTTGCCTCGTTAATTGTTAACAATATACCATATTCGCTAAGTACTTCTTTTAAAGAGCAAAAGTTGTAGTAACCATCAGGTATTGTTATATGGTTTACTTGATTGCCTTGTTCGTCATTAACATTAATCCAGTTATTTTGAGCCTTTTCAGATATGTTAGCCCACATAACTTTAAACCCAATTTCTCTAAGGGCAACCCTATAATTACCGAGCCTATTGTCAATTGGGTACGTTAAGGACACACTTTGTTTTGTTGGTTTATATAGATGCGCATCTTTTTTATAACTATTTAAAAAAATAATTTTAAAATGGAGCCTTTTAAATACAGCGAAAGTGCCACTTACAATGTAGGAGCGTTTTATAATCCCAAATATTTAGACTTTAGCGATCTAACCATTGCAGTAGATGAATCATACGGCTTCCAAGTCAGACTTGTAAACCCACTAACTAAATTATTCAAATCCCCCAATAAAGAGTGATAGAGTGCCATCAGCATGGTCATCCCGCCCTATGACGTTTTACCAGAATCAGTTAAATTTTGCCATTTACTGCGCAACTACTGGCTGTGGTGTTTCATATGCAAACCATTTAAACCATCCTAATCTCTTGGTAAGGGCAGTATATAACTTTCATGTTTATTACCAGTACAGGCGAATACTAACTGAACTACAAGTAGCCCTCCAAGCGACAGCGCGTTTAATCCATTCAACAGCCCAATGGACAATAACGCATATGAAAGAATCTGCAACGAATTTAACATTAATCCTTCAACTGATTTTAGACAAAAGTTAGACCACAATCATGGGTTAGGCACATTGTATTTGTGGGGTGTAAAAAGAGAATATACTTATGACTACTGGCCTGGCCATACTTCTTTTCAACCAGACAAACAAGTTCGATTAGGATCCATAGAACAAAAACATCCTAAAGCCTGGACAACATTTATCTTAGATGAAGTGAGGGCCTACAATGCCAGGAGTGCAAAGGCTTAATGACACCATACGGACATATGTTTGGTGCCTATTAGGAGCACAAGCACAGACCAAGTCTAGCATACTAGATCAATCTACAGGCTTTGATGCCAGAAAACAATTTTTAGCCAATTTAGAAGATGCTATTAACTCTGCTGTTGATTTACCTGCCAGCATACAAAGGTATCAAGACGTTCTTGCACATGCTAGGTCAAAGGTTGACTTTGTGGTAGGCCATGGATTATACATGCTGCCCTCTGACCTTAGACTGCAGATTGGCATGATACAGAATTATAACAATGAAATCCTCATAGCTGGAGACGACCAAAACTTAGGGCACAATCAAGGCTTAAACACAAGGCCCGCACCATCCATTTTAAAGAAAGTACCCAGCCCTGAAGAAAGCGATCCAGTTATAAGCGCCCCACAGCCAGAAAGCAGCCCAGAAAGCACTCCACTTGTTGATCTGCCTCGCACTGACACTCATACTAGCGAAAAGACAGCCCTTGTTGTATTTTTAACTTTTACTGGATTAGCCATACTTTATTTCACTAAAAATTAATCCAGCAGCTAGCACTCCTAACGTCCACAGATGGTCAGCCATATAACCAGCCACCTTACCTATAGTAGACAAAACCCAACTAACAACACTGCCTATTATGCCAGGCAGAGCATCAAGCGCTTTAGCAGCTAACTTCTTTAATAAGTTTGCTAGATGATGCAATTGTTTTCTAATCCAACTTTTACCAGGCTGAGGCGTTGGAGGCGCTACTGGCCCTGTTGGCGCGCCACCTGTTAAAGCATAAACGAGTGTAGAGATAGCAAACCCAATGGCTGTTAATATACTAACTATTGTAATCCCATGTTCCCTGAACAGAGTCCTTATTCTTTCTGCTAGCGTAGTATTTTCATAAAGTATTGTGTTTATAGTTTCTCTGATTCTGCTTGTTTGTGATGCTAACTGCGTTCTGTTAGTAGACAGCACTTCTAACCTGGCTGCCCTTTGTAGCCTTAAATCCTGTATTTTTTGCTGTATTCTAGCCTTTTCTTCTCGCCCTAAATTGTTATCATCTGCATCAGCCAGTTTATTTTTTTCTTCTTCTATCTCTCTATCTAGCTCACCAAGTTTTGCTAAATTGTTTGTTAGTTCACCCCTTATTGTCCGTAAAGCCTCATTAAGCCCCAGGATTTCACGCATAGGCAATGGAGAATCGTTAATTGTTTTTAACTGCGTCTCCTCATTAAAACTCGTTTCAATTTCTGCTATTAGTTCATCTGCTGTTCGATTTAATTCTTCAAGAGGTATGTTTTGTATTTCAGATTGTGTTGGCAACTCTTGCCCCAGTTCTGTAAAAGACTAACAGCTTCAGGCCTTAAATCGTCAATAAAGTTTAATTGCCTTTGGTCAACAACAGGGAGATCTCTAAGAATTGTGGCCCTGCTTAAAAACTGGGTTGGGTCTGGTTTTGCAGTAAGCCGCACACTCTTTCCTTTACTGGTTCTTACATACAAATGATTATTTTTATCTGTTGAAAAATCAGAAACCCTAAGTGCTTCTGGCTGCTCTCGCCCCATATGGCTATATAATGATTCAATTCTATCTAGCAATCGTATTTGACTTAACCCTACTCCTTGACCTGCTGCTGCTCCTTCAAGCTCTTCTTGCAATGAAGGGCCCAGTTCTGTTTCATCTTCTTCTTCTTCAATAGGTTCAATTGCGTCAAAATCTTCAGCCATATTTTTTATTTATATTCTTTTTTGTTTTATAAAAAATGAACTCATACGGTTGTGACCTCGATCCATACAGAAAAGAGAAGGAACCCCATGGTGTAAAAGGTGTAAGGCAGACTGTAATTAGTGTAAATACTCCATCAACAGTTCAGCCAGGACAAGATTTAACAGTTAAGTTCCCTGATCTTGGCGCTGACGATGTTATAATGCCAGGCACCGCTAAACTATCATTCAAAATAGATATTACATCGGCAGATCCTAATGCTACTGTTGTTGCTAATTTAGGCAGGGCTATCGTTAATCATATAACAATTAAACTGGAGGGCAGAGCAGTCTTTGTACTAAGCGAGGCAGACATTTTTGCCCTTTATTCTGACCTATGGCTACCTAAAAAAGAAAGAAAAGAGAAAGTTTATCAGGGAATACAAAGCCCAAACGGTCTCAAGCACAGGCTTAAAGCGGGGGATGCAAAGAATGATGTTAAAGATGAGGCAAGTAGCAGAAGCATTTGGTAACAGATTCTGCATCCCTCTAGATTTTGAGCTGTTAAAGACGCATATGCCATATTACCAAGGCGCACTAAAAGAAAAACTTACTTATGAACTGACATTTAATCCTTGTGGTTCTGTCGTTCTGTCTGAAGATCCTGAAGCTAAATACACAGTTAGTGACATCTCTCTTGAGTTTGATGTTGTTACTAACCCTGGACTGGCCAGAACAATCTTAACCCAGTATAAAAGTAAAACGGTTATTTATTATGAAAACGTTATACACGCCATTACAGAAAATAGAAACAAGCGAGACGCTCTTTGGAACATACATCTAAATCAGTCTCTAAAGTCTTTAAAAGGAATTTTGTTCTTATTTACTGAAGGAACAACTCCTTTTCAGAGAGAATCAGAAGCGTTTTATAATCCAAACATTGAAAAGGTCGACTGTGCAATAAATGGCAAATCTGATCAGTTGTATTCGGGGCGCGGACTTTTACCTCACCAACACTTTGATGAAATAAGAAAGTTGTTTGCCGGAGGTAGGCAAAGAGATCCTGCTGTTGATCGCGTATGTAAAAAACTTCGCCTTTATGATGTAAGACTCGAAGACTACTTAATAACCAAATATGGGCTGTGGCTGGATTTTAGATCCACATTTGACAACAGACTGTTTGGAAGTGGAGAAAGGATAGGGCAAGACGGTTATAAAAATAAATATTCACAAGAAAGCAGACGGAAACGGTCCAATAAAAATGCACATTTTTATGGTTTGTGATGCTCAGTTAAACATTGAAGAAAACAGGCTAAAAGACGCAGCTTATTAAAATGCAGAAGAAATATTCTAAAAAAACAGATGGATAGCTTGAAGTTTCTGCCTAAAGATCCGCACTGTTCTCTTATCTGCGGGATTACTGGGTGTGGGAAAACTGTCTTCGTACTTGATTTGTTACAAACAATATACAGGTTTCATTACGAGCACATTGTTATATTCTGCACAACCATTAAGCACAACAAGTCTTACAAAGAAAGGAAGTTTATTTGGACAGACGAGAATATATTTTTAGTTGATCCTAGCGACAAACTGAGCGACTGTTTAGAACATTACTATAGACTATTTGAGGGAACTGAAACACTGTTTATTATTGATGACTGTTCGGCCCGAACGAGACATTATTAAAAAAGAAAAGCTCTGTCAAAGCTAGCCTTTAGTGGGCACCACGCCTTAGTTTCTGTGTGGCTCTTAACTCAAAAATACAATGCTGTCTTAAAAGACTTTAGATCGCAGTTAAAATCGGTTGTATTATTTTACACTAAGGACAAAGATAGTTTTGAAGAATGTTTAAGTGAAAATTATATAATAAGGGACAAAGATGAGTTTAAAAAAATAAAAGAGCAGTTAGAAAAATCAAAGCACGCTAAGTTATGCTTACGGACTGACCCCCCAGTTCAATACGTTTGTTTATTATAATTTGTTTATTATTAATTGCCTATAACAATTTGTTTATTATAATTTTTATATTATAAAAAGAATGTCTCGGGGGCAAGAATCAAAGCGCAGCTAGCTCCTAAATGCGTTGCAGTAGAGCTAAAAGACCTAGCAGACACAAACGAGTTTGATCTAATAGGAGTGCCAGGAAATGTTTATGGATTTGAATACACAGATGATGGGTTTTATAAACGAACAGAAATTGAAGACAAAAAACGACAGCAATATCCTACCTAGAAGAGATAAGAAATTTAAGGTCAAACGATTTTGGAAAACATGAATACAAGCTTCATAAAAGAGAGAATGCTTGGGCGTTGCTTCCTGAAATTGCTTGGAATTTAAAGTTTGAACTACGAAGCCCCAATGTATACTTTGATAAGAAGAACAATTTTAGAAAGGCTTTGAATGCAGGGCCCTATCTTGTTAGCCTAGTTCCAGGAACACAAAAACTAACAAGCATTTTGCAAGGGTTGAATAAACTATAACACCAACGATAGGCACTGCATAATTACCCAACGTTAAACTCATGGTTTTAAAAGTATTATATAATTTTTTTATTGCTTTTTAAAAATGGATTGTGACGAACTATTAAAGTGTGAGGAGCAAGCAGGCTACTCAGTAGACAACTGCCATAAAGAAAGATTATATTCTCTAGCTGCATGTGGAAAAACTAAACAGTATTTAGGCACTGAATTAAGTATTGAACAGATCCAACAATTGTCCACATCAGACGTTGAGAAATACTACGCTAGGTACGAAGCACAGTTAGGGTCAAAAATGGTTAGATCAGTGGGCCAGACAATGATTAGTTTATATGCTAAGTTAGTAAGTAAGATGGCGCGGTTGATTCAGAAGAAGATTTAAAATACGATTTATCACAAGATCCGGTTTTAAACAAGTCACTAGAAACTCTTGCATGTGACATGTACTACAGATTTGGAACGATGTTATGTCCATTCATCATGGGATTAATTACTTTTAATCATATTAATTTTGATCATATTAAATTTAATCGCAATAAAAAAATGAGCGATCAGGAGAAGAAGACGTCACAGGACAATCTGCAGAAACCCTCCACAGGAGCAGAATGTGCCACAAGTGAATGTGCCACAAGTGAGTAGTGTTACCAAGACTAAAAATCCTGGCGTGTTGAGGCGGGGCGTAAACTGGCTGAATGGAACAAACTGAGAAAAGCAAACCAATCAGCAAAACAAAATTGTTAGATAGTAATACAGCATCGCCGCCGCCAACAACAACACAATTAACAACAACACAACACAATCAAACAATAAGACGTATCATATGTATTGGGTGCTGCTGCTGTTGTTGGTGGGTTTTTAGCATACAAATACCTAACACCATACCTAGCAACAAGCCGCAAGCCCCCACAGTAAAAGAAGAGAACCGCCTTCTGCAAAAAAAGTGCAACCTCCTGCAGTAGATCCATTTTCTCTGTAATAGTTTTTAAGAACTAGATAAAGTACAAGTTAAGAACTAAATAAGTACAAGTTAAGTTAGTTATAGAAAGTACTTTTTAAGTTAAGTGCAAGTAAATTACAGTTAAGTGCAAAAAATTATAAGTTATATAAAGTACTAGTTAGGCTCTTAAGTTATGTTCTTGTTATGTTCTTAAGTAAGTTCTTAAGTAAGTACTAGTTAGTTCTTAAGTTAAGTACAAGTCAAGTCAGTCAAGTTAATCTTTTAAAGTTCTCCATGCCTACAGCATATGAAAACTCAGGATTGACGTAAGTTCTCTTGTTATATTAGAGACTAGTGATTTCTTGTTAACGCAGTTGTGTTTACTGACGAAGAGTGAGCGAAGATTAACATTTGTGTGATGAAATACTTTGTTTTTCAAAGAGAGCTTGCTTGTAGTTATCGTGAGTTATATTTTTTTTGACAAACTTCTTTACTTATGCCCTTAGCCTTCTTCATTACAGAAGTCTGGCTAGCACGCTGTACATCTTTGACCGCAAACCAACATATTCTTGATAACTGTCCCATTAAGTTCATCCTTCATCTTTCCAATTACTTTCTTGTTCACAGTTGAATGTAAGGACTGTCTTTAGGATAGTCACATGTGTCGTACCATCCATCAGCCCCTTTAGCCACCTCAGTTTCTAAATCCTTATAGAAGTCTTCTGTGGGGACGTCTAGAATAAAAGAGTCAGTGTCTGTGTAAAGGACTCTTGCTTCTGGGTACAGTGGTTTAAAGTAGTCGTACAGAAATTCTAACATCAATAACTTGACAACTCTAATACGGTAAAGCCAATAAAACACCGGCTTGGTCCAACTTAACATCTTTTTTCTTCATCATAATGCCAACCAAGCTGTCGTTAAATCTTCTAAAGTCTTGATAGTTGGGTTTAGAGGCAAACCTAATTGCTTGGTTTTCTTTTGTAACTAATTTAACATCTTTGCGATTGTGTACGTTCTCCATGGTTTTGCCAAAACAGCTGTTGTTCATCAGTTTAAAAAAGTCTTTTTCTGAAGCATCAGTGCTTGGGTTCTAAGATCAGTATCTTCTTGATGTATGGTCTCATAAAGGGCTCTTGGTCAAAAGCAATGATTCTATGAACGGCAGTCAGTTTCAACCCGTTCTTAAGTAAAACTGTAGGAGTCTGTAATGACATACATATTTAGTTTTGTGTCTAAGGTTGGGAACAAGTTTAGGAGGTTCGATGGGACTCATCTTTAATCTTTCTGCGGCTAGGGGGTAATCGTTGGGAGATCGTGTAATTCTTTAGGATTCTAAGTCTACTTCCAAGATTAGTCCTGCTGGATTATCGGGCGTAAGCTGTGACAACATACTTAACACAGTATTGACATCATGAGGCCCTTTTATCATTTTAAAGTTTCTCATGGAAGCGGTTGACTCATGGCCCACCCATACAGATTGTTAGCGTCTAAGTACATTAGATAGTTGGATGGTTTAGTGGGGTCATAATCGTCTAAATATTTGTTGTTGCTTTGCAGTAAGGATGTGAGGCCATACTAATACCTCCCCTCAGCCATCTTCAATCATCTGAAGTGTGGGTAGATCAGATATTAAGTCAATCTGAATGTTTGAGATTTTAAGAATGCATCCCAAGAAAGACCTGGGCAGAGATGTAATGTGACGAGTCTAAGTTGTAATGTTTCATGCATGTAGATATGTAATTCTGAAAGACGTCTGCCAATAAACACACGTCAGCCAATAAATATTGATCGTGATAGTCGCCCTTGTTTCACATGTAATTCTGTCCAGGCTTTCTGGCGTATTCATATCAGCATCAGTTAGTCTTTGCCTCTAGAAAGCGCCCTTAGGAGGAAGTGAGTCTTCATCAAACCTTTCCCACGAGTTCATGTATTCATAAGGATAAACGCCTTTACGCACTAAAGATGGTCAAGGTATTGTTTAGTGATTGGAAAGTCTTGTAGCGATCCCGCTAATTTATCTAAACTAGCCATCAGATGTTGGGCTGAGTCATAAAAGGATAAAGAGTCAAGAGTAAAAGTCATGTACTTTTCTGAAGACTCTGCAATGCAAGTAACCCCTCTTAATTCAGATGTCACTGCTTGCATTATGAAATGAGAATCGTAGCCTCGTAAGTTATGAAAGAAGATAGGCAGTTTCCATGTCTTAGGGTCAACCTTAAGTTGAAGATTACAATTGTTGTGCCGGCCCCTCTGAACTTTCCAGTAATGTGATCGTGGTCTCTTACTGTGTCACCTAATAATTCTTTATTGCAAATCCAACAGTGTGTAGATGCATCATAGCGTTCTTGGTCTTCAGAGTCATAACAATGTCTGAAAGATTTAGTTGGTTGAACCTGATGCGAAGTTGTTTCATCTGCTCTAAAAATCTACTAGCTGCGTCGGAGTCTCTGTAAATCTCTGGGTGTGTGTGAGCCCCATCTGACCTAACAACAATAAACGCATAAGAACAGATCTGATGGTGGGTTAATAAGGTTGTTTTTGTTCTTGCTGTTGTGGGCCGTAGATACTGTGGCAAGAGCGTTCAAAGTCAGCATAAACCACGTATGGACTCATTTGCATTTTGTGTACATCTTAAAACTACTTTAGACCCTGGTTTAGGTGTAAGGAGTTTGGTTTCACAGTCTACAAAACTTTTACAATGAGTTCTATGGCTGGCAGCTGCTTCTATAGTTGGGATTCTAACCAAACATCTCTTACAAAGCTCTTGTTTAGCTGGATGCTTTGTAGTATAGGCTAACAGTCGCTTATTGTTCTGATTAATACATAATGACTCTTAGGGCCGTCTGCAAACAGTATCAAGTCTACGTTTTGTTAAGTGACTCGCCTAAAGTAGGGGCGTTGGGAGAACCCTTAGAGCACTAGATTGTCTACTACAGACCATGTGTATACGTTTACAGTGATTGGTTTGTTTGCTCTTCAAAATGAAATATACTTTCTATGCTTACTGGAAAGTTTATGTTATCAAAGTTCAGCTCTTGTTGTACTTTTCAAAATTTGGGAAAACTCTGTTTGCATGATTTTGACAGGATGTAAATGCGCTAAAACACACCACATAAAACACATGTCAGAATTATGTATGTTTAAGACTGCTCGTTTTAACTCTAACTCTTTGGAGAGGAAGGTAAGAATTGCCAACTATAGGATAGAACTTTGTTTGTCTCAATTTGATTTCAAGGACTGTCCCTTCAGACCAGCCAAAACCCCTTAACTTTGCCTCCTCACTTGCATGGTTTAAACTGTGTAAGCATGTAATCAGCCCAGTTAGAGTTAAAGCTGTGATAGCTGATTACTTCTTTCTGTTTAGTTGAAAACCCAGACTTCCATGTTACTATCATCAGGCGTTATATAATCAATCAGAACGGCCAACAACACTTTTAACTGGCGGCTCCATCTGAAGAGACTCTGGATTTTAGAGATAGCTTTCATGAACGTTTGTGGGGTTAATGATGCCCTTGTCTAATTCACTAAACATATTGCTTAATTGTTCACTGCTGTCAAATATTTCTTCCATTGTATATAGTTTTCCGTCCTCAAATTTACTTGGGGTCGTCATTTTTAAAGCCACAATTTTTACGTAGATAAAAAAATAAATGTAAATAAAAGTAAGTAAAACAAGCTTTTTTATTCTTCGCCCAAGTGCCGCAACACTTCAAGACATGTTAACCTTACAATAACGCCTGCTAATATTTTAGCCTTTTCTGAATCACTACAGTCAATGTTTATCACTTTGATTGCTTCGTTAAATAGTTCACTATTATCTTTTATTATATTGTCTATATCATTCTCAAAACCAAATTCACTAAATCAATGTTTAATAATTTCATTGTTTCGTCAAATAGTTCATTACAATTCTTTAAATCAGATTCACTGAGTTCGGCAGCCATTTTAAAATCTAAAATAAAAAAAAATAATTGTAAATTCAGCTATTATTCATAGTCTTTTCTAATCGTAAAACCTGATCTTCATTAAAGCGAATAGCTACTCCTTCAAGGCCAGTAGAAAAATCCAGATCAACATCTTTATGAGCTATACTATCAACTAAAATGGCAATACTTTATAATTGGTTGGGGCCAAGAATATAGTATTTTTACTGCGATCTGCGTCATACTTTCTCGCATATATATATACGCTCAAAAAGATCAGTAATTAATTCTTCAAATCCAACCCTTAACTCTTCTCTATCGACTTCCCTCTCCCAATCCAACCTCTCAAATATATAAGTAAACTCACTAACTCTTCAACCTTCATTTTTTAAACGCAAACAAAATTATAAATAAAAATTAATTAATCGGTTTCTCTTGTAAATTCAGCTCTTATTCATTGTCTTTTCTAATCGTAAAACCTAATCTTCATTAAAGTAAATAGTTACTTCTTCAGGGCTGTGAGAAAAAGTCAGATCAACATCTTCATGAGTCATATAATCAAGTAAAATACCAACAACTTTTTTGCCAGTGGGGGCCAAGATCTGGTATTTCACTGATGGCCTGCTTCGCCTTTCCATATTTTTATGTGATTAAAAAAATTCAGTAATTGATTCTTCAAACCTACTCTTTAACTCTTCTCTATCAGCCTTCCAATCTAACTCGTAAAGTATATTAGTAAGCTCTCTAATAACTACTTCAGGCTTCATTTTTTAACCCATAAATAAATCATAAATTTAAAAAAATTAATCAGTTTCTCTTGTAAATTCAACTGTTATTCATAGTCTTTTCTAATCGTAAAACCTGATCTTCATTAAAGCGAATAGCTACTCCTTCAGGGTTGTAGAAACAGTCAGATTAACATCTTCAGGAGCTATATTATCAACCAATATGGCAAACAACTTTATAATTGGTTGGGACCAAGAATCTGGTATTTTACTGACAGCTTCCAATACACTTTCTCGCATGTCTATGCGATTAAAAAGATCAGTAATTAATTCTTCAAACCTGTTCTTTAACTGATCTTTATCACCCTCCCTCTCCCAATCCAACTCGTAAGTATATTAATAAACTCTGTAGCTACTTCGGGCTTCATTTTTAAAACTAGAATAAAATTATAAATTAAAAAATTAATTAATCAGTTTCTCTCTCCATCATTCACTCCCTCATTCACTCCCACATCTCTCTCTGTCTCTGTCTGTCTGTCTGTTGTTTCCGCCTCTCTCTGCCTCACACACAAACAAACAACAAACAAACAAACACACACACACAATAGATGGGGAGGTGATTGCAGGGGAAGTAAAAAGGGCTTTTTGTGTTTCACACTTGAATGACTTAAATTCGAGACGGCCACTAAAAGCACTTATTAGAGTCCTGAATCAATGATCACAAGATCTCTTCAAAGTTCTCTCAGCGGCCGTCTGAGACAGCCTTTGTAAGTGAAGCGAGTCTTGGCATAGCTCCAGCAGGGGGTAGAGACGGACTTTGTAGGTCAATCAGGCGAAGCCGCCTGAATGACCCAGTTTTGTTGGGCGCTTTCTGGTTAGAGCAGCATGACTCAATTACTCCTGCCACGCAGGTTTAAGCACGTCGTGTTTATCTTGCCAGAATGCTTTAAAGTTGGGGTTGGATTGCATGTATTTCAAAATGAAGTTTTCGTTTGTTGTATAACTCATTGAAAGAAATCGCGAGTTTGTGAAATTTTGGATAAGAATAAAATAAAATGACAATTCAATTAAGTCTTCTTGCACGAGTTGGCTCAACCGCAAATCTTCTTTCAGATAGGGCTCCCAATTTTTTTGTTTTTGACTGTTTCAAAATTGTCTTTGCTTTCTGAAGCCAGTGTCCTAAAAAAAGAGCCTGAGAAAGAGATTTCTTTTCACTATCTTTCACTGAGTAACAAGCCCGGTGTAAGATGGGGTCATTTCTTAAACAGTTTCAAAGGTTTTGGTTTCATCAAATGGTTCGGAAGTAGCTCACAAAGCTGTATTTTCAAATATTTATCAAGATCTCAACTGATAGTTCCGTTTTTTGTTGAGGAAACAAAAACGAAATGCTTCCTTTTGGCTTTGAGGGAGAGGAACAAGGCTCGCCACATCAATTTATTTGTCAAAAACTTTGCCATGGCCTCATGATAAACAATGTATTTTTCCACGAGATTGGTCTGTTGATCAGAAAGTTTTCCTTGCGAAGATAACAACAGTTCACACATTTCTTCAGTGATAGTAGCGTCACTTCCAGCACTGGCAGAAGACATTGAAAACATCACTTCCCTGACTTGCCATGTTTTTAACAAACACAAGTTCTCTCTCTGATTCTGAAGAAATGCTAGCACGCACGTCTGCACAACACAACAGTCGAATCTGAAATGACAAAAGTGTCAGAAATAGCCGTCTGGCTGGCCAGAATGATGTCATACCACCTGTCTATTGGTTGAATGTGCTCGCGCAAGGTAATGCGTCGCAATGCGACAATCGATTTGCGTGTGGAGGAGGCAGGGGGTGGGGGGATAAACGGGTGGTGGTGGTGGTCTGCTAATAGCGTCATTGAATGCAGTTGTTACTTTCATAGATCAATACACAAGCCAGCGAGGCGGCCACTGCGTGTGGTGGCGAGTGAACTGATTGACTTGCTTAATCAGTTCCGCCATTTTTACTGAGATTGTTGGTGTTCACAGTCGGGAACAATTGACAGCGCCTTCTCTAGTTTTATGTTCTTGGAGAGAATGTAAATATGTTTGTTCACGATCGCCCATGTTATTCTGCACGGAAACCCTGTTTTCAATGTACTGATTACGTCAATATTTGGCAGTTTTGGGGTGTTAATTTTTTTTGTGAAACAGGTGTTAATTTTGGCTAAAACTGACATGTGATGGACGTGATTTGTATGTGAAAAAGGGGGTTTTCGGGCAGAATCACATGGGTGGTCGTGAACAAACATATTTACATTCTCTCGGCGTGAGTGAGCTCTCCCTCCGGAGGGCGCCACCACGTCCGTCCAACGACAGCCCCATGGACTCGCCGATACCGGTGACCCCGACGGAACCAAACCAAGGCCACAGACGTGGAGAGGACATCGAAACTGAGGTCACCATGAGAGCAGAGCATGAAGGCCACAGAATTTGAGACTTTTTTTTATGCTGATCGATGAGAATGAGGATGATTAAGATGATGCTAACGGATTTCCATTTCGGTCTGAGACTACATGACAGGGCTGTACTCTACGCTTCCTTTCATAATATATCCCGGCGTCAACCAGGCCCGAGAGATCAGGCACCTGCAGTGTTGGTCAGGAAATTTGAGCAACACTCTCAGAAACGCATCCATTAAGTGATGAAACTCGACTGTGTGGTCCCAGTCTTCCCAACTGAGTCCGCAGCAAACTCAACTCTGGGTAGGAGCCGGTCGGGGCAGAAAAACCCACATGACTCTGATGGGATTCGAACCCATGACCTCCCAGCCGGGAGTCCGCGACGCTAACCCTTCGCCACGGCGGCTGGTGTGATGGAGATGTTGATGGAGGGCTATCATTCTGTGATGGGAGATATTGATGGAGGGCTATTATTCTGTGATGGGAGATGTCGATGGAGGGCTATTATTCTGTGATGGGAGATGTCGATGGAGGGCTATTATTCTGTGATGGGAGATGTTCATGGAGGCTGTTATTCTGTGATAGGAGATGTTGATGGAGGTTTCTTATTCTGTGATGGGAGATATTGATGGAGGGTTCTTATTCTGTGATGGAGATGTTGATGGAAGGTTCTTATTCTGTGATGGGAGATATTGATGGAGGGTTCTTATTCTGTGATGGGAGATGTTGATGGAGGGTTCTTATTCTGTGATGGGAGATATTGATGGAGGTTCTTATTCTGTGATGGGAATGTTGATGGAGGTTATTATTCTGTGATGGAGATGTTGATGGAGGGTCATTATTCTGTGATGGAGATATTGATGAGGGCTGTTATTCTGTGAGGGGAGATTCGATGAG